>VDFB02373365.1:301522923-301671725 GCA_007258455.2 Sequoia sempervirens | reverse complement strand
TTGCAAGGAATGGAGAAAGAGCTAAATAAAGATACAACGACAATAAAAAATGATGGAGCTAACTTGTCAAGGGCCTATTCTTCAAAACCCTTATTAAACACTTGTCATAGTTTAAGATATGCAATAAATGTTTGACAATGGAATTAACCTTTTGAGGATGACAGTGATTAAATTGAGGTCTCCTTTACCATGAAAAGACTGAATATTCTTTCTTTGGCCTATCATTATGATTTTTAAGTTTCCTCACTTGAGTTAAATATAATAGTCAAGTGTTTATACAAAGATGATAGAGAAAATAATCATGAAAAGGAGAATATGATGGTGATCAATGACAAATCAGTGGCACATTTGACAATCGAAAGAGTAGAGGAATGCATAGTGAACATCATGGTACAACTTATGATATAAATTAAGCCACATGGTTGATGTGCTTTGAATCCTTGCATCTAAAGGAAATGGATAGTGAACATCATGTGTTACCTTTTTACTACATGAAGGAGGAGGCTCAATCTCTCCATTTGGTGTGTAAACAAATTGGAAGTTTGCTAACTATCAAGTGAAGGCTTAAAACCCTAGTTTTTGCTCCATTTCATGTTTGAGCTTTGTACGGACAATGGAAGGCTGGGACCTCAAGAATCTTTGAGTGTTGTCCATGTGAACCAAGAACCTTGGAAAAAGAGTGGGAAGTCCTTTTGAGATTTGTGAGTTCTAACCTATTTTGTAGGTGAAGGAGACCTAATAGAGGCTCAAGGGCTACTAGCCTTTCAAACCCTAGCTAAAGTATTGGTGAGAGCGATGGGAAGTTGAAGTCTTGGAGGTTGTTCAAACACCTTTGGAGGACAATTTGAAGCCTTTTAAGACTTATCACTACCCCTGCAAGAGTTGATGGAGTGTTGAGGAAGATTGGTCTTTAGTATAGTGTAAAGGCTAAGGAAGAGTTGTGGCGATGAACCAAGGTGGACTTGGTGGTTGGAGTTTGTGATAGAAGAGGGGTTGGTCAGACAAACCAGGGGCACCTAGTCATGAGTAGGGACCTATAGGTTAGATTGGTGAAGCAAAGCACCAAGGAGGTCTTACAAGGGAAAGGCCTAGGCGGGGAATGGAGTGATTGATTCCTCAACCTCTCCTATGATTGGTATGGTGAAGCAAAGATTTGGGATTGATCTTGTATGTGGAGAAAGAGAGTCTAGTGGTTCTAGCATCATGGTGACAAATGCTGGAGTTGGCCAAAGAGGGTTCAAGAAATGACGAAACAATAGGGTATTGAGAGAGAAGTTAGACCAACTTGAGCAAGCACTGAATGTTATGTGGTTTGATGGAAGAATAGAAAAAGAAGAAGAGGTTGCAGAGGAGGATAGAATCCCTGAACCTAACCCTATATTGAAGGAGGATCCCTTCTTGAAAGCATTGAAGGCTTTGAGTGGAAAAACACTTGGAGTACCATTGTTTAGTGGAAAGATGGAGGCTGATTTAGTTATGGATTGGATAGAGAGAATGGAAAACCATTTTGAGTGTGATGGAGTCCTTTGAAGCACAAAAGGTAAAGGTGGCTAAATCAAGACTAGAGGGTTCTACCTTAACTGTGGAAATTCATTTTAAGATAGAGAGGGAGAAGGAGGCAAGCAACCTATCTCTACTTTGAGGGAATGGTTGCCAAGGGTGAAGAACATACCTACCTAAAGACTATGAAATTCGGTGAGTTGCATAAGAGGCGAGTTTGAGGCAAAGTCGGGGAGATGAGTTCCTATCTTGAGAGTTTCAAAGGCTTTGCATGAGGTCCAATGTCACAAGGATGAAAGTATCAAGGTGGCAAGGTATCTCAATGGTTTTGAAATTAAGGTTTTGCATTCAAGGGAGATGGTTCTCTTAAGCTAAAAGCTGATTACACCCGATGTTATGGGGTGGCATTAAATATTGAAGAGGAGGTAAGAGGGAAGCAAGATCAGGACTTCTAAGAAGCGAAGGCAAAGGAAGAGATCAAAGAGGACAGCATGGTGGCTACCAAGGTAGAGGCAATGACCAAAGAAACCAAGGAGAGTCAAAACTCATAGAGCATGGAGGTGAAACATCTACAAGAGGTGGACATAACCAGGGTAGAGGACCTCAGGGAGGTTCAAATAGAGGAAGAGGAGCAAGCAGGCAAGAGCCTTTCCTTGTATGTACCTGCTCTAGGCCTTTCCTTGTAAGACCTCCTTGGTGCTTTGCTTCACCAATCTAACCTATAGGTCCCTACTCATGACTAGGTGCCCCTGGTTTGTCTAACCAACCCCTCTTCTATCATTCATCAAGATCATACATTGACCTTCTTGGCCCTCCTAAAGTTTGGACCACATCCATTACCTCCACATAAAACTGGACATCCTTGGTCTTCATGGTTCCCCATGCAGTGATATGGTTATGCAAATGAAAATGAAGAAAATGATAATATCTCCTTATCCATTGGCTGGAAGAATGCATGCTTAATGTTTTTGATACATGATATCAACTCTCTCTTTTGCTCTCATGGTTGAATATCAAAATCCGATGTAATTGGAGCCTCGAGTTCTAGTCATCTTTCTTCCCTCTTCCACCAAATGTTGTCTTTACGATCCCACATATGCGCTAGCCCTAGTGGCTTTGTTTTGGCTGGTTCTCTTGGTCATAAGTGTGGCTCTCTACCTTTCCAAACTCTTTCATTGCTACAAATCGTCTTTGGGATTTAGTCATTTGTACCACATGGTTGATGTGCTTTGAATCCTTGCATCTAAGGGGTTTAAAACCTTAGGGGCCTTAGATGAGAAAAATAAGTAATGTTTTTCTTTTCTTTTTATGTGAGGACGTAGTAGTGAGATAAAAGAGGACTATATAGAAAAATGAAAAAAGAAGACATAAAAATTCATGGACCATACTATATCACCTACATGCTAGCTAACAAGGACATGAATGTAGTAGATTTAGGTATGATAGGGGTATTGCAAGGTATATTTGAGGAATATATAAGAATGAAGAAGAATTCAATGGATCAAACTAGTGTCAAATGTTTTCCTAAAAGATCTCCCACACCCTATTAGGGAATTTAATCATTTCTAAGAATTTTCCACGTCCTATGGGAAAGTTTGAGGAGGGTCCAATAGTTGAGAGTTTAATGAGTAATTATAACTTCTTTCCATGCAATCATGATTAGTTAGAGAACATATAGGGAAACTTGATGAGCTATGCAACAAATGAAGAGAATATAGGGTATTTTGACCTAGTCTTAAGCATCTCCAAGCATCTAGGAGATATTGAAGGAGTCTTGGATGATAGATAGGGTCGAGGATAGAAATTTTATTGTTGGTTACATTGACATCATGTAGGACATCCATCGTCTTATTCTTGGTTACGTTGACATCACAAAAAATTATATAGGATGGAGTAGAATGTAGCTCTACCTTTGTTAGTTCCATGTTAAATTTTTATTATATATAGCTTGCTAGTGTAGGAATTCTAAGACAAACAATCATGGTATGACCATTCTTAAAAGATTTCAAATAATAAACTAGTGAACCCATATACTCTTATGACTATATATACACAAATTTAGATTAAACTTAGAATTCATTAACTTTAAGTTCTCTTTATTCTATATTACCTCAGTGAAAGTTTGATCAAATCTACTCGCACTCAGAGGTGTTTCCTTGAAACCTCCAACAACACCATGTTCAACATCCAAAATCACATATTAAAATACCATTCGTAAAAAAATGCTATTAACATATGTAATCAATTTATAATTGTTTATTAACTTTACATACCCAGCGATAGATTATGCTTTGCAAAAATAAGTAGATTGGTGGTGTGTACGGGGTCAACATATGACCCTACAATTTTATTAAAATAAGCCAGAAACTAAATTAGTTAATCTTGCATTTGTGATTAAATTTAATAAACTAAATTCAAATGAATGAACATGTTCAATTTTACACATTTATCCGTACACCATATGCATCATCACGAGGAATGTCCGTATCTCTCCATCGCGTAGATGCATGGATCGAACAGAAGTATACGGATCTGGCACCTTGAGGGCCGGTAGGGTCATACGAACAAGTGGCTCCGCAAGATCGACACACATGGCCTCGAAGGCCACCACCTGAAGACTCCCCTGGATTGCGCTGTACAATGGGGCTAGTGTGGTGGATGACACTTCGAGTCAAGGATGTGATTTCCTGCAAAGTCTCTACATCAGCACTCTCCTTTGCAACTATCGGCATCACAATCTGCTCACGAGGCGGCCTAGCAAGAGGTCGTCTCCCCTGTCGTGTAGGATCCGGCTGTGCACCAGGCCTATCCTGTGCTGACCCCCCACCTCTCCCCTAAAACTCACAGTATAATTTCCTAAGAAAATATTGGGGGACTTCACAGTTATTGCACGGTGGGTAATCAAAGACCATATACCATCTGTCATAAAAATGGTTCCTAATCTCTAGGTGGTGGCACCAATGGATAGGAAACCTCTTTGCATTGAGGGTGAGATTTTGATTTGTTCTAGGGTCAGTGAATAGAGAGCACAAATTGCCTTTAGTAATCTTTAAATCTTTAACTTGTTTATATGATAATTTATCTGCATAATATGCCCTCAATGTTTGCCTCCTATTTTTCCATCCAGATATTTGTTGGGTAATTGCATCTACATTTTTTAACAAATCCTTCAATGAATCTGCTAGATGTATTCTTTCTGTGGTTGAATAATTTTGATCACTCAACCTACTAATAAGATCCTCAACTTCTTTTTATTGTTTTCAATTTCACTCCTCAAATTTTCTTGAGTGCCAGGAGGGTATTGAGAGAATGGTGGGGAGGTTGATTTTGTTGTTGAGGTTGATTTTGTTGAGGTTGATTTGGTTGAGGATTTTCCTCCTCTTGTTGAGGATTTCCTACAAATTAAAAAAAAATTATTCATTTCTAAACTAAAACAAACAAAATCAATTTAAAACAAAAAAATTCATTACAAATACCAAACAAAACTTACCTCTTGCATCTCTTCATCGTCGTGGTGCCATATTTGTGAAGAAAATCGAACTCAAGTTGATCAAATGTGAAGAAATCACCTCCTCAACAACGCGAGCGTGTAATGCAGGGTTTTTGGCCGCGGGTGGAAATGAAAACCAGTAAAAAGCAAATGAAGAATGTTCACTTTTTTTTTTGCTTTTAAAAATCCATAACGCGAACATGTTTTGTCTCATTTTTCACTTTTGTGGCCACAAAAGTACGACCATCTTGGTGCACTTACCCATATACAACATAAATTTTTTTTCTATGAAGGATAAAATTCTATTTGTTTTAAATTTAGATTGTTAACTATGATATCAAACCCTTTCATTTGGTTTCATAGTGTTTTATTGAATATTTTTTCCTTAATCAATTTTTGAAGTCAAACCAATTACAATTCAAACATAGGCGGACTGTATACAACATAACTTGTTTTGTATGTATTGAAATTAAATTTTTTCTTTTTACTCGATCAAGGACATCAATACCTAGCCTGCACATAATTTTTAGAATTTTATTTTGATAATCTACTATTTTTACACGTGTGAAGAGTAGAGAGCTTTATTTTTAGTGAAAATCCTATGTTTAATCAAACTAAAAGAACAAATACATAATAAAACCAAAACATATTAAAATTATATTTGATGAATAGCTCATTTTGGGGACTACCATCATCTAGTTGGGTTTGTGAATTCTTCTCCATTTTCAACCTCAACTTGAGCTTCGAAGGGAATTTTTTTAGAGATTTTTGGTGCGAGAGGGGGAGAAGGGGGAAAGGGAGGTTTGAATGAACCTAGGCTCGAGTGAACCCCCCTTGGAGGTTTTCTCAAACCTGGGTTCATTCAAACCATGGTTCAAGTGAACCTCCCTTTCTACAAAGTTTCCCTTTGTTTTTTATTCTAGGAAATGTGAAATATGTGGGACCCAAATTTTAATAGGGTTCACTCGAAGGGGGGTTAGAGCAAACCCTCATTGGGTTTGTTCAGACCCTAAGTTCGTTTGAACCTCCCAAAACCCAAAAAAAATTCATGGGAGCATTTTTTGCAATTTTGCTTCCTCAACGAAATTGTAAACCAGTTTTGTGGGATCACCTGATGCTGAATTTCTTTGTTTGTTTCCTCTTTTAACCTTCAAGCAAGAGCATGATGTCTACACCTATGCTCTCTATCATTTCTATTTCTTTTATTATGATTTTTGAGTTGTTTTTGTGTAGGAGAGGATTTATCAACCATAGGTTGCTTTTCTTCCCTAAGGGAAGGAATGAAAGGAACCATGGAAGGTTGTTAGACCACTTTCTCTTTAGGTTTGTAGAGTTTTTTAGGTGGTGTGACAAGAGTGTTTTTGTTATCCCTTGGTCCTTTATAGGAGGTAGGAAAAAAATCTATCTTAGGTTGGTCTTGGTTGTTTGGAATATCTTTAGGTTCGATCATGGTTTTTTCAAGGATGGTAGGCTCAATCATAGGTTGAGGCATGTATGTAAGTGATAGTTTTGATAGAATTTGAAAAAGAAGTCCTCACGAGTTTTAATAGGTTTCATAGGCTTGTGCCAAAAGAAATCTAATGAAAAGTTCCATTGGGTGGACAAAGGATTAAAGCCACTATGGTGCATGGTAAAGATTTAATTACTATGGGGAAACTTTAAGCATTTATGCATGACCAACATGACAAATTACATGGAGCATAGCCATGGGCAACCAAGCTTCACATGGAATTGATCCAACATCAAGATGACGAAGAATGAGACATATAATATTTTCAGTCCTATTTGTAAAGCAAGGGTGATCGATCCCATCGTAGGGAAAGAAAAAACCATTATGCGTCTTTATCCATGCTTTCAATTTTTCATATGTTTCTTAATAGAGTTCATGCGTAAGTATGAATTATTTAGTGATTATAGTCTCTCCACAGACAAGATAAATTAATATCCCATTAGTGGGCTTATCATAGATTCAACCAGCTATGTAAAGAGGACCATCGGGTGCAAGTTTAAGTATATCTTTAGATAAGAAAGCAATGTGAAGAGGCTTTTTGGTTCAGCCCTTATGAGGTATAACTTCGATCAATCCAACCATATCATCCATAGGATCTTGTTCATCAATATCTATGGGATCTTGTTGAACAGTATCATTATTGTCATCATCCGTGTCAACACTCATCACATCATTCTTTTTATTTTCCCTATCTTTTACAGATGAAATGTTATGATTAGGCATAGGGTTGGTAAATATTTGCAATTTTTGGTTGGGAGGGGAAACAAACAAATATTTCCTTGATCATTAACACCTCCAATTGAAAGTTAGCTAAAATCAATGAGGTCTTGCACAAGATGTTTAAGGCACTTACAATGTTTTGTGTCATTTTTTGGTAATAATGGAAATAAGAATTGGATCTAAAGTTCAGAGGTAAAGGTTTACTAGGACTGGGAGTTTTAATGAGAGGCAAAGTGATCATTTTCTTTTCTAAAATATGTGCCATTATGTTATAAAGGGTATCAAGTAAGGGAGTG
The DNA here is from genome assembly GCA_007258455.2 of Sequoia sempervirens. NCBI lineage: Eukaryota > Viridiplantae > Streptophyta > Pinopsida > Cupressales > Cupressaceae > Sequoia > Sequoia sempervirens. Next base: position 301,664,209 of record VDFB02373365.1, on the reverse strand, counting down.
AATTGCCTAGTTGGATCCCCAAATGTGAAAGGAGTTGTCTTCCTTATAGTAGCTACTTGGGTATCAACATGTTGAGTTGGTTGAGGAGGATTAAGTTGAACGAATCCTTTATTCTATTTTCTAAAAGGTTGATAATTGTTTTAGTTTGTGGATTTAGACTTCTTAGGATGGCTAGAGGTGGATTTTGTGTCAAAACAATAATCACAAAGGGATGTACACGAGTGTATGAAGGAGGGAAACTTCATCATGGTAAGCTTATCTTGTATCTTAGTTTGTAAATTCTCAACGGACATCCTTTGAAGGTGAGGGTCGAGAATCTTTACATCAATTTGGGAATAAAGTGATTGGTAGTGTGAAATATAGTTAGTAATATTTTCATCATCCTTTTGCTTACATCTCATCAAATCAGCTAAGGTCATCTTAGGATTCATATGCACTTGGGAATGGGTATGTGCAAGATCATCATGGAAAAAATAGGCCCTTAAGTGGTAAAATTTTTTAGAAAAATTAGAGTTAGGCAACTTGACGTAAAAATTTGAATAAGTTATCTATATTATTTCAAAAATATGTAAGAATAGAATCTATAGTAAATTGAATGTAGTTTCTAAACTACTAGGTTTGTTCAGAAAAAAAAATCTATTTGGTGAAAATTTGAAATTCCAATGTAGTAGTACTTAAATTTCAAGGCAAAAATAAGTAGGTGTTTGTTTGACCACCCTAATCACAATAAAATTGTAATATTTTTTTTATAATACTTTAGATATAAGTAGATGACTCATGTCCTGATGTGATGCATATTTTTTTGTAATTTTTTTCAAGTAAATAATTAATTATGAATTTTTTATTACAACTTTTAAAAAATATAAAAAATCGTATGCATGACCACCTTAACTTGGTCAAAACTTCATGAAATTAAATTTTTCTTTTTTTAATCCTATAGTATGTGAAGCATAGAATGTGACACATGTTTTGGATTCAAAAAATGTGATACCATTTGAAAGCTATACATATTTTTCAATCAACCTATCAATCAGGACTTTAGTCATAATTCAAATAGAAAATGAATAATAATTAATTATTAAATTCAAAGTAAAGTATAATTTATATTGGTAGAAAGTTGAGAATCTCATTTAAAAACCCTTTTTGTTTCATAAATTTTGGGTTTTAAAAAAGTCATCAGTGACATACCCATCATATTGCCACTTTTTCGCCCATCATGATCATGCACATACCCAAATGGTTTATAAATGCCTCAACAAGTTCATTAAATGAATGGATTGAGTTGTTCGGTAATGAGGAAAATTATTCTAAGGTGGTATCTTTCAAAGCCATAGGGAAAATCTTATCCAAGAGCTTATCTTTAAGAATAAAGTCACTACATAAGGTGGTATAAGTGGAAACATGGTTAGAAGGATCTCCTTTCCCCCCATATTTCTCAAATCTAGGCACATTTATACCTTGTGGCTTTGGTGCTCTTAATATATCCAGGGATAAGGGATTGCTTCTAGCATAGTATGTAGGTTGGGAATTTTGATTTTGGTTTATGGTGGAAACTTTATTTTGAAGGGATGAAATGGTTTGTAAAAGTTGATTTATGATGGTGTCATTGATTGTATTATGAGATGGAGGTGTATATGTGTTCGAGGGACAAGTGAATGGAATGCTTATCGGAGGTAAAGTGGTAGGATATATGACGTGTGATGCCACAAAGTTACTAGGAATGCTAGCGGAAATACCCAAGGTAGGAATGACATTACTTGTAGGTTGTATCATTGTTGTAACTTGAGGATTGGTATAGGTAGGAATAGAGGCAATGGTTGTGAGAGGAATTTGAATTTTTCCTTGGCTTTGGACATTGTTTGAAGGTGGAGCACAACTCGTAAGTTTCCCAAAAATCTGAGCTATGTTACACAAAAGTTCAACACCTTCTTTAGTTTTAATCATACAGTGTATGTTTTCTATAGTAGGGATAATGGTGGTTGAAATTTTTTTAGTACTCACTTGATGTTGTAAGTTTTCTAAGTCTTCATGGATTTCTATCATGTTTTCTTGAAAAATACTAGCAACCATTGTTTCAGCACTTGTCACATTACTTGAAGGATAATGATTGTTAAAAGGGTATGGTCCATGCCTAGTGAACTAGTCTCAACACTAGTAGTGAAAGAGCTAGATAACCCAAGATCCACGATGATTGTGCTATCATGGGATGACATGATTCTCGAACTTTATCTCACTATAGTATTAGCAATAGGCCACCAAGTTGAAAAGCTCATGCAAGGGAGAATTAGTGAATTCCAAGTAAATGTAATGAACACAAGTTAAATGATATTCTCTAATTTTGATTCAAATGAAATTAAGCTAGATGTAATGAAATGAAAGTAATAGAAACTCTACAAACTGAAATAGATAACTAATAGTAGCAAACAAAAACATAGAAACAAAGAATTTAATGCTAGAAAATGTAGTCTAAAATATAAAACAAGACTAAATCGCCTAGAGGGGCATATGAGTCCTAATCAAGGTTTTTAAGGGGTTTGAACAACGAATAATAGTCACCATAAAATACCCAAAAATCAGGAAAAATCACCTATACTGGGACTAAATTTCCTAGAGGGGCATATGAGTCCCAGTTTAGGGTTTTTTGTACCATTTTCAACAAATTTTGTATGAATTTTATTTTTTCTGCTTTGAATGATGTCTAGGCTAAGTGCATGAATATAGTTTTCAAATGAAATTCAATGATGCAAGATGCAAAAATGCAACCTATATTCACTTTCAGTAATGCAATCTTTTGAAACTTTAGAATGTTAATTAACTAATGCAAACCTAATGCAAAGTTAATGTAAGCTAGATCTAGGACTATGATGCACTCCAAATTAGAAATAATGTATTCTAAATGTAGGTTCACCAAAATGAAAGATAGAAAATGGTTTCTTTATGGTTTATGACATAGAACAACAAGTTTTCTATACTTCTCATTCAAGGAAACCCTAGAGATCTCAACCCAAGGATGAAATGAAGGAAATGAATCTTCAATAGGGATTTCCTAGGGTATGATTGGAGACTAAAGAGGGTTTCACCACTAGGCTAGGGCTAGGAAAGACATGTAATATGAAAGACCTAATATCAAAACCTAATGATATGCAAAGCTTCACTAAATGAAGTATAAATGAATGCAAAAAAAAATTAAAAATTGGAGTATAGAGGGGCACTTGGAAACCTGTAGCAACTTGAATGGAGGAATGAAATTCTAAAAATATTGATTTTAATGCACACTAGGACTCATACGCCAGGATGGATGATTTATTCCCAGATCAGGGTTTCTAGGTAGGAACAAAAATCTAGAAAATATAAGGTTGGAACACTAGAAAACTAGAAAGCCCACTATACTGGGACTCATATGCCAGAAGTGGCATATTAGTATTTCTTGTCCTTTTTAGAAATTCAAATTTTGAATCTACTTTTCAACCTCTTCTCTATCTTCTCAACCTAATTTCACGATCTAAATTGCTAAATTTTTCTTTGTAGATGTCTTTTAATGATCTCCTCAACAAGGTGACAACTTTGACAACTTTGACAACCTTTCTCAATCTTTTCTTTGTCTCTTCAACCTCTGCTCTTCAACCTTTGCTCTATCTCTTCAACCTAAATATGCAAACCACACACTAAAGAGAGGGAAAAATGTTTTTTTGTTAGTGGAAAGGGGTCTACCTTGGTCAAACCCTATTTTGGTAATCAAACCTTGTAATGAAATCAAATGGAAAAGAGGAATAATGAATGAAAAAAATGATATGTTGCAACTCACCAAACCCTAGGAATAAAATGTTGCAAAAACATATGAGATGGATCTAATGGAAGTAGATCTTGACTTGAACACTTGCTTGAATCATGAAACCCTACATCACAAATGTTAGCTCAAAAATGAACATGATGCATGATGACCTTGACATGATTCTTGATACTTGAATAATGCTCCAAAATTCTTGATAATCAAGTCTTGAATGCTCTTATAAAATCCAATTTTCTATAATACATGAATAATTAAGATGCTAGGTCACGTGTAAACTTTCTAGGTGAAAAATGAGTGAAATAACCTTGTATTTATACTTGTTTATGCCAAATTTCCTAAAATTATAGCACTACAAGTCGACATCATATCAAGGAGAATAAAATCCCACCATGAATTTGATTTTAATTTAGGTTTAAGCCACAAGATTCATATTCCAGAAGTGGTGTATGATTCCCATTAGGCTAGGCTTTGGGACACATTTTTCAAGAAATGCTTAGATTAATGTGAAATCAGGATCGAGGCCTCAAAACTTAGGTGGGACCCATATGCCAAAGGTGGTGTATGAGTCCCAAATCACTAAATATGGGTCATACAATAAAAAAACATTAATTTATGATTAGTCATTACATATGTGTTGGGATTATCCTTGGAAAGATGCATTAAGGCTTGTGGATGAAAAATAGGACCAAACAAGGCATAAAGAACCCCAATTAATCAATAAAACTCTTGATTAGTGTGAAAGTGTAAAGGTACACTTTAAAACACCCTAAGTAAGGCACAATTAGGCTCATTTAGTTCACAAGGGACCAAACAAGTATGAAAATTTAATGGATGACATTTTTCGACACTACAGGAACCCAAACCCTTCAATAGTTGAATCAGAGGTATACCATAAAAGCTTTTCTCCTCTAACCATGCAAACAAACAAAAATTCATAGGGTCTAAGTACCAAAGAAAAAATCACCTAACCTTAAAGTTGGCTTTGGTAATTTAGCCTTCTAGATTTTAAAACCCCCAGGATCACATGAATGTTTCCAAAACTCTAATGACAAGACAAGTTGCTAACTAGGGCATTAACTTTAACATATCATAAGTGATAAAAAAACATGAAGCAAGGATTACATAAAATTTGAACTATTTATCACCATATGTTTGCACATAATTGATAAAATTACCTACCCATTCGAAGTCCTTAACTGGTACAATATGCACCATTTTCTTCAAGAAATTTAATCCAACCTTGCCCCCCTCCCTTTGCCTATGCAATACTACATCTTTAATGTCTATAATAAAAGGGTAATAAGTTACCACCTCGCTTTAGATAGAAAGATGCTCCATGTCTCAAGGCCTAGGGATACTAAGACCTAGAGTGGTAGCTTCTAGCACCTTCTCATGCCCACCTAGTATTTCAGGGATGAAAAGTTTTTTGGTCATTTTTGCTAGCTCTCCCTTTGGGACCTATAGGGAAAAAAAAGTTGCCACAAAGTGTGATAATATTAGAATCCACTCTTTATCTCTCATTTAACAACAAAAAATCTCATCTAACAATGATTTTAACTACACCAATCAACATGATATATACATATAACATAATTCACTTCAAATGAGGCTCTGAGATCACACCAAGGAAGGTCATTTGTTTATGGGTACTCACCAACATGATGAGAGTGTTCATACCTCCACACAATGAATTAAACTTCTATGACCTATGAATTCCTTATGAGACACTATGAACCTTGCTTAAATAAAAACTTGATGAGTGCACTAAAATTAATTTATGCATAGTTATTAATGTGATCATCTAATGTGTGATGAGATATTTTAGACCTCTCACATGTACAACTCAAGGTTGATAATTATGCTTATAATGAATATTAACATGAGATTAGAGTATGTTGAGATTATGGATGCACAAGGTCCTTGAAGCTCTAGTCTTCAATGGAGGACCTTTTCCAGGAAAGATAATCAACCACACAGAAAGTGTTCAAACTTAGGCATGCTTAATGGAGATTCTATATTGATGATATGATTGATATTGGATTAATTAAAAATGTACAAGTTGCCTGATTATATAGGAAAGAATGAAAACCTAAGATGCATGAGATGTTGCCATGTGTCATGATCTAACAACATGTGACAACATGCAAACCCTATCTAGGAAATTATTAAATGTTGAGATAAGTTCTAGAAGGAAAACTCATCTTATAGAAGGAATCTTATTCCTACAAACAAGGAAGGGAATATTACCCCATTTATTAAATGATTTATTAAAATCTAACCTAGGACTAAATGATGCATGACCTAAGTTAACTTATGCTAGTGTAATAATTAATTAACTAATTACACTAGCACCCCCCCATAAGTTCAACTTAGGGAGGAAAATGAAATGATTATGCAAGATCATCAATGATGATGATGCAGAAAATCTCCCACAACAGGAGAAAAGGGGAAAACCCAGCGGGAACAAATCCCCTCTCCAAAAAGGAGATGAAAATGAAAAAATGTGAGATAGGATGGGAAGGATGGAGGACTCCCAAATACCCCCCAAGTACACCATCTATCATAGGGATACAATACAATATCCCCCCATAGGGAGGAAAGAGAGAGACAATATAGCCCCCCCAGAAGATGTGATCCCTTGCAAAAAATGGTAAGTGTCTGAAGAAAAAATAGGATCCAATATCAACAAACAACTTGTATCCCTTTTAGAAGAAACAAAACCAAGTGCAAGTGCAGTGATGCTTCCCATTCTGGATAGGAATTGAAGGAAGGAAGGATTAGGGTGGATGATGATGATGTCTTTGAACTCTGCTCATGTGTCTCCTTACTTGATGAAGATGCCACAATCAATGAAGAGGGTGACATAGAATGACATGGAAACTAATATTGAACAATATCCAAAGATAGTGATACAATGAATGTGATGGAGACTTGATTGCCCCCCCTAAATGAAGTGTCCTCAAAACTGCTAAAAGAAGTCTAAAGAAAATCCAATGGTAGATGCTGAAGAAACCTCAAATCTTGAATGGAATGATAGGGAAGAAGTATCATAGATGAAATATCTGAAGAGAAACCAAGTGCCTCCAAGATAGTCTCAGGATCCACAATCAAGGTGTAGACAAAGGAATGAGAAGACTCAAGAAAACTCTTCAAAGTGGAATTTGAATAGAGGAGTGATATCTCCTCAAGAATCTCCTCCAAACCTATAGAAGTAGCCAAGTCAGTGATACCTAAAACAAAGCCATCCTATGATGTCAAGTATGGAAAACTAAATGTGTCTTGATGGATGATGATGGTGGAAGCATCAATCAATGAATCTGGACAAGGAATCATTGAATGTGAAGGGATACCAACTGTCTCTGATGGAGAAGAAGCACCTAAAGGAACCTTGTCAACCTCTTCAGAAGATTAACGACAATCAACTTCTTGCACAAAAATATCATCATGGGGTACCTGATATGAAGAATGACATTTTGAATCATGACCATAGGGGAATGGTGGAGTGTCTAAATCTCAATATATCTCCCAAAGCTTAGCCCAGAGGATGTGAGGACAGTCACAATGATCAATAGAATTCAAAACATAAAAATCAACTTACATCTCAATGATGTCCAAGATGGTATATCTTCTGCAACTCCAAGGAAATTCAAGAATACCTTCACTTGGATGAGGAACTATACCATACAAATGAGGCAACAAATCAAATGATTGGAGATGGTGGTTGATCCCATCCCACCATTGCTTATAGTTTCCCTTATGCACCATAACCAAAGGAGTATATGCAAGCTCCATAATGAACTATCTCCAAAAAACACAAAGACACTGACATTCAACAACAAATAGAGACTTCCAAATATGATGTGCAACTGAAGTGATGCTACCTAGATCAAAAAATATTTTCCCAAGCTTCAAGATAACCAAGTTATTGAACAAATGCACAAAACTAAAAAAATCACATGCAAGAGTATCTGGAGCTGAAAATGATCAAGGGGTCTAGGTTGATGAAAAAATATCTGAAAATACTTATTGATGCTGCTGGAATCACTGAAATCTGATGAATGGTTGTGAAGTTACAAGCCTTTGAGTCTATATTAGGATTTTGTCTTTAGTTTCCTGTAGAATTTTCTATGAGAAAATTTTTATAGAATTTATTACACCATTAGAAATTAGACAAATTTCTCTTTCTGACGGTATCTTGTTTGTCGATTTTTGATACCCTGGTGAAAAGTTATGATAAAACAAAAAAAATACCTAGATGAGGCACTTTGTAGGCTAATGAGGTGCAAAAAATTAGCCCCCTCCAAGATATCTCCTAGTCGTTGATATAACCTCAGCTATGTGAGTGGCAAAAAAAATTGGGCACCACCCAAAGTGATGCCAGGGTGGAAGAAAGTGGCGGCACCGCTGGTGGAGGAGCTCCACCAGTGGAGATAACAACCGTCGTCGAGCAAAAATACTCAAGTTGGTGGCAAGGATGTTTGCGGGAGATTTGAAGTCAGATCGACGACGGCGTGTAGAGTGACCGGCGGATGATGAAGACCCCGACAAGTCCAACGGTCCCTAAAGTAAATTGCCAGCGAAGGAACTGTCACCAAAAGAAGGCGATGTGGCAGGCCGACAAGACTTTTCTGTAGACTACAGAAATCAAATAGCCAACAAGACTTTTCTTGAAGATTTTTTGAATAAATTGGATAAATGCAATTAAAAAAATTAAAAAAAAATTATATATATATTTTTAACAATGTCGACTAAATAAAAATATCCAATAGAACTAGAAATAAAATGCTGACTTAAAAAGATAAAGCCGATAGAATTTAATCAAACCCAAATTTTTTAATAAAATGCCAATGGAATATAGTGCCGATGGGATAGATAAAAAATCAAACACTTGTTTGCATGCCGACGGTGATTAAAATGCAAGTCAATCTGAATTAATTTTTCTGCAAACTATATAAAGAGCCCACAAAATTTTTCCAAAGTATATAGAGAAATTAGCTCAATTTTTTGAAAAGAAAAATAGCTTGCGACTAAAATTTTTTTGCCTCAGAGGACAACTAACCGGGGTAAATTTTTACTACAAATTGTATGGATAGTACGGTTGATTATGCAAACCCAAAAAATACCTCTGATGGCTCTCGGGATGATGAAAATGATTTTGATGATCGGACAAGCGATCCTAGGGTTTTGAGGTCTTCTAAAGACAATGCTGAGCTCAGATTTGACTCTATCTACTTCAGAAATCAGCTTGATCCCCGAGTGGAAACAAGTAGCCTTCAATGGAAACCTTCAAGCCTGCAAGAATCTTGCACACCAACTTTCTTGATCAAGGGTTCATGTTTCACTGAACAAGCTCTGATACCATGTTGAGATTATGGATGCACAAGGTCCCTGAAGTTGTCATCTTCAATGGATGCCCTTTGCCAGGAAAGATAATCAACCACATAGAAAGTGTTCGAGCTTAGGCATGCACAATGGAGATTCTATATTGATTATATGATTGATATTGGATTAATTAAAAATGTATAAGTTTCCTGATTATATAGGAAAGAATGAAAACCTAAGATGCATGAGATGTTTCCATGTGTCATGATCTAACAACATGTGACAACATGTGAACCTTATCTAGGAAATTATTAAATGTTGAGATAAGTTCTAGAAGGACAACTCATCTTCTAGAAGGAATATTATCACTACAAACAAAGAAGGGAATATTACCCCATTTATTAAATGATTTATTAAAATCCAACCTAGGACTAAATGATGCATGACCTAAGTTAACTTATGCTAGTGTAATAATTAATTAATTAATTACACTAATAGAGTATTATTAAATATATATGCATTGCTTGGTTTATTGATAGTACCTCTCAGATAAGAAATTTAATCATTATCTCCCATCAAAAAAGGAGATTTAAATGTAAACATGGTATGGAATAGGATTATCAATGTCTTTGGCTGAAAAAGTGAGGTGATCTCAAAAAAAACATTCACTAGAATTTAGAGAGCTTCCCTAACACTTGGAAAAATCTCACCAAGATATGATACGTAGTTAGTTGTGACATCATTCATAAACTACATGCCCGAACTTATAGAAAAAATTAACCAATGGTGCACTGTTGGAGGAAGATCCCACAACCTATTGAAATTAGAGGAGACCAATAGCACACTAATCATACCTTTCCTTCTCAATGCATTCCTTAGCATACGTGTGTAAGATATGTGGCACTAGTGGAAATTAGGCTCAAGATATTTTATTTAAAAAAAAATAGCACGAAAAAGAAGACAATATCATGTAAGCTTAAATAAATAAAGTATTAAACATAACCATTCCAAGAACCTAACTAGGAAGCATCTGTATAGCTCTATCTAGCATCTATCGTGTAGGCATTAGAATGGTCCTAATAGCCTGAGGAGTAGCGTAAAAACCTTCAAACTACTTATTTAGATCTCAAATCCATTGCACTCTTCCCTCGTCCTTCAAGCTTAAAAGCAATCTTGCACTTATGCATGAATGATGCATGTCATTCTTGGAAATCAGGCTCAAGATATACAATATTTAGACCTTCGATTAGAGAGTGTAGCACAATGGCTACAACATCATCGCACAAGCTTTAGATGAAAACATAATTTTCTTAGGATCAAAACAAGGAAACTTCCATGTGGCCCTATAAACCATCAAACACTAGATGTAAAGGTCTCTGAATTTTATTAGATTGAGTTTTGTGGTCAATATCATAAGAAGGGGGTTGCGCCCATGGTCCCATCCAAGGCTTAAATTTGATGGTCCACCTTGCCCATCATGAATTTTTTTTTCTACGGTTTAGTCTTCATTATTTCCTTTCGCATGACAATTATTATTTTTTTATTGCAAGTCAAATTTTTTATAATAAGGCATTGATAGGTGAGGGACAAGAAAATTTTGTAAATTAGAGCAACCATTACCTGCTCCCCATGGTCTAGCTACATTATGTGTTTCACAATATATGCATTTCATAACTTTTTTTCCTTCATATATTGTACATTTCAGCCACTTAAACTTTACTTTCCATTCCTTATGAAATTATCGTTTTACTTCAATTTTATTTTATTTTATTTTATTTATGTTTCTGTATATTTTTTTCTCTTGTTTGATTTTCATCAACATACTCTTTAGTGTACCCCAAAATATCTAAGTCTTCATTTAAATCAAAATTATGATCTTCATTGGGTGCTACAACTTCAAATGTACTTGACCATGGTAAAAAATGCTTGATAGAAGGTTGATTTTTTTTTCTTTGAGACATTTTCAAATTGTAATCCCTACATATTTTAAAAATAAGAAAGATTTAGATATTTTGTTCAAATTGATCTAAATTTATAAAAAATGAACCATAAAAATAATAATTTAATATAAACTAACAACCATATAGAGAATAGGGGGTTGTAGTGGTTGCATCAAAACAAAAAAAATAGGAAAAAAAATTCATGGAATATTATTAAATGCGATCCAAAATGTTTGATAAAAAAATCTATAATGTTTAATTTTACTTTGGTAAACTATTACAAATTTTTAATATAAGATTTGTAAATCATTATTTTTTTAAAAGAACAAAAGAAATAAAATGAAAATCATCTTACTCTTCTTACTGTGCAGCAAAATATTTTTCTTTTTTGTTGTAAGTTGTAACTGTGGAGCAAAATCTCTTTACTTTTTGCAAATCTTCTTTCTTTTTTGTTGTAAGTTGTAAGTGTGCAAAAAAAATCTTTCCCTTTTTTGACTTTTTGCTTCTTCTCTAGTCTGGATAATGAAGATTAAACTCTAAAACTAGATTAATAAAAGAAAAATGAAATATTTTGCACTGGTAAAACAAAAAAATGGTTTGAAGGAGAAGATTGTTGTTTTTTGAAGGAGAAGATTGTTGTTTTTATAAAAAAATCTATTAAAGAAACTCAAAAAGTATTTAGAATCTTTAGAATCTTTAAAAAAATCTAAAAATTTGAGATTTGTTTTTTCAACAATAGAAGTTTGCATTTAAAAAAAAAAATTCTATTCTTTTATTAAAGCATAGAAGAAGTTTCTATTAAAAAATTTAAAAATAAAAGTATATATATATACGGTCAAATTTTCATATTAACTATTTTTTTACAGTTTCTAAAATAAATTGCATGTATTAACATACGGTTAAATATTTATTTTTATATATTTTATAGTTAAAATCTTCAAATACAGGTATACAACCATCAATTTTAAGCCCTGTCCCATCCAATCACACAACAAGAGTTGTTGACTATATGCTTCAGGGTGGTTGTTATGTACATCGCCTTGACACATGGCTATGGTGTGGGTCTGTAACCATATTCCAATGTATCACCGCTTTGGCACCTCCCCGCTTAGTGCAATCTGCTAGTTGTTTTATTTTTTAGGTCTGATAGGAGCTACTTTGATTGGATTTTAAGCTTTTGTGTGAGGAAAACTGTTGGGACATTACTTGATTACAGAAAACTCCAAACTTGGTTGGATTAAGTTTTGTGGGTGAGAGCTAAAGGGTGGGACCACACCCATGGCATTTCGAATATGCCACCATGGAACAAAGCATTGGGACAGGGGACTTTTCCTTATGCCAATACCTCTCCACTATTTTTGCTAGTGCATAGAAATGTTATGGGTGTCATATGACAACTCCATGTTTGTGCTAACAATTGGGCTTTTGAGCATAACAAGAGTAGCAGTTTTGCACAAGGTCTTCGTGCTGAGAGTGGTACTTATTATAAGAAGCCAGGAGATCTAGAAGATAAAATGAAAAGAACAATAGATAATGCATAATATTATATTTAGATGACCCAAACAATAATGAGTACAAGGCCTTTTATATATAGGAAAGGATGATGCGATCGATCTATGAGGTGAATTGACGAGTTCCATATGAAGTGGTACAAATGAGTAGACAAGTGTCCTATAGGTGTCAACCTTAGGAACACTTGGAATGTGCAAACCAACAACCTCTATGACCAAGTCATAAACCTTGTGTACCAAGTGTTGAGTGAACTTTGAGGTGATATGGAAAGACTTCCAACCTCAAAAATGTATGTGCATGAGGTTAACCAAATAACTTGGTAACTTTTAGATGTTTAAATGTTGCACATTCAATTAGACAATATGGGTAAGTGTAGAAAGATGGGGGCTAAAACGGGGTCTTAAGTGGCTACTTTTATTTTTGAAATCATGAAATACTGGCCTTGGCTGAGAAATTGGGGATAGTTACACTCAAAATTTTAAGATGCAACAAAAAAAAGGGTTGTATTGCTCTAAGTCTACTTTCTAAACTACTATTTTTTTTTTTAAATGGTAGAGATTAAGGGGTTCAAGAAAGGGAGCCACAAAAGTTGGTGTTATTTTTGGCAAAAACATAAGAGAGTATCCTTTGTGGCTCCCTCAAAAGGTTAACTTTTTACTATTTTAAAATCCCTTCTATGAGAAATTAGCTAATAGGATGTAGTTTATGCCCAATTTTTTGATAAATTTTTAATGAATATTTGATTTTTTACTAATTTTCAATGTGGACACATCCTCAAAAATAGAATTTCCACCACTACCCTATAATTTTTGAAAACTAATAAAAAATTATTATTTTTTAATATGTATTTAATGGAGTCTAGTTTAAAAGAATCCAATTTATTTGAAATTTAAATGAATGGATACAAAATAAAGTACAAAAAATACCAAACACTAGTTTCTAACAAAAAATGGACACACAAATAAAAGAAATAAAAGATGAAAGCCTTAACATTGTCAAAATGTGAAAAAATTACATCATTAAATAGGTAAGAGAGAGAGCATAAGATTACCTAAGTATTTAATTTACTTGACCTTGAAACATGTGCAAACTTGACGGCTAGCACGAACGAGATTATGTGAAATCTTGTAGAATATGTAGAAACACATCTTTGGACATTGGGAGGGCACTCCAAGCCTTTGGGTTGAAAATATAAAGTAGATTCAAGCCTAGGCCTTGGGGATTCCCAATGCAAGACATAACACAAGTGTGTTATCATGTGTGTGCATTATGTTGACATAACACAAGTGTGTTATAATGTGTGTGCATTATGTTGACATAACCCAAGAACATTATAACACACTCACATTATGTCTTTCTTTGTATTTTGCTTCTTTTTGCTTGATGCTTCCTAAGCATGACATAACATGAGTGCATTATAATGTGCTCAAGTTATGTCTCACTTGATGTGTGCATGTTTTTAAAATGTATGTTTGACATATGTATGTTTGTATATATATTTGTATGTATGTGTGTGTATATGTATGCCCATATGTATGTATGTATGCCTCTATGTATGTATGTATGTATGTATGCATATATGTATGTATGCTTGTATCTATGAATGCATTTGTATGTATGTATATATATGTATGTATGCATGCATGTATGTATATATGTATGTATGCCTATATGTATGTATGTATGTATGTGTGTGTGTATGCTTGTATATATGTATATATATGTATGAATGTATACTTGTATGTGTATGTATGTATATCATATGTATGAATGTATGCTTGTATGTATGTATGTATGTATGTATGTATGTATGTATGTATGTATGTATGTATGTATGATTATATGTATGTATATATATTTATATGTATATATGTATGTATGCTTGTATGGTTATATGTATGCATGTAAAGGTTTTGGGTTTAGGGTATATAAGGGTGAGGGTATAGGTTATAGGGTATAGGGTTGGGAGTTTACAGTTGAGGGATAATATTTAGCTTGTTGAGTGTACAAGTTCAAGTGTGTAAGGTATAGGGATTAGGGTTTAGGATATTGGGTTTAGGGTTTATGGTAAGGATTCAGGGTATAAGGCATAGGGTGAAGGGTTGAGAGTGTATGGTTTAGGGTTTAAGTATAGGGTTGAGGGACAATATTCAAGGTTTAGGGTATAAGGGTGAGATTATAGGGTATAGGGATGAGGGTTGAGGTGTAGGGTTCAAGGTTTAAGGTATGGGGTTGAGCATGAGGGATTAGGTCTTAAGTATATAGTTGAGGGTTTATAGAGATGATGGATAATGTTTAAGGTTGAGTTTTTAAGGTATAGGGTTCATGATTCAAGGTTGATGGTATATGGCATAGGGATGAGGGTTAAGGGATTAGGGCATAAGTATAGGGTATAGGGTAAGGGATAAAGGTTTGAGGGTTGAGGAATAATGTTCAAGGTTGAGTGTCTTAAGTGTATAGGGTATAGGTCCATTAGGGTTTAATATATTGGGTTGATGGATTAGGGCTTAAGTACAGTGTTGAGGGTTGAGGTTGTAGGGTGTAGGGTTTACAATTTAAGGGTTGAGGGTTTAGGGTTAATGGTTGAGAGTTGAGAGATTAGGGTTAAGGGTTGATAGTTTAAGGTTTGAGGGTTTAAGACCAATAAGGTTTTAAGGGTTGAGGGATTATGGGGAGTTTAAGTTTTAAGGCATTAGCATTGGGGTTGAGGATTAAAGGTTTAAGGTATAGTGTTGAGGGTTGAGGAGGTTTAGGGATATGCTTTACAGGGTTTAAGGTTTAAGGGTTGATGGTTGAGGCTTTAGGGATACAGTTTTGGGTTTAAGGTTAAGGGATTATAGTTTAAGGGTTAAGGGTTTAAGGACCTTTAGGGTTTAAGGGATTATATTTTAAGGGTTGAGGGTTAATAGATTAGGGTTTAGGGTATAGGGTTGATGTATTAGGGTTTATGGTTTAATGTATAGGGTAGAGGGTTTTGATGTATTAGTGTTTATGGTTTAATGTATAGGGTAGAGGGGTGAGGGTTAAGGGTTAAGGGTTTAAGGGTTGAGGGATTAATGTAGAGGGTTGAGGGTTGAGGGTTTAACATATAGGGTTGAGGGTATAATGTATAGGTAGAGGGTTTATTGTTGAGGTTGAGGTTGAGGTTGAGGGATGAGGGTTTAGGGTTGAGGTTGAGGTTTTACATATGGGATTATATTATTTTAAGGGTTGAGGGGAGTTAATGTAGAGGTTGAGTGTTTAGGTTTTAGCATTATAGGGTTGGGGGTATAATGTATAGGAGTAGGGTTTATTGTTGAGGTTGAGGGGTTGAGGGTTGAGGGATGAGGGGTTTAGGGTTGGGGTTGAGTTTATAGGGATTATGATTAGAGGTTGAGGTTGAGGGATTAGGGTTTAAGGTATGGTTTTGACAGCTGAGGGTTGAGGGTTTAAAGGGTTAGGGTTGAGGGGTTGAGGCTTCAAGAGTTTGAGGTTGAGGATTTAAGGGTTGAGGGGTTTGGATTAGTGTTTAGGGTTGAAGGTTTAAGGGTTGTAGGTTGATGGATTAGGGTTGAGGATTTAATGTATATGGTATATGGTATAGTATTGAGGGTTGAAGGATTATGGTTTATAGGTTGAGGGTTTAACAATCGACTCTTGAGTGATTAGGGTCAAGGGTTGAGTGTTTAAAGTTAAGGTATAGGGTTGATAGATTGGGATTGAGGTTATAATGTATAGGGTAGAGGGTTTATAGTTGAGGGTTAAGGTCTTAAGGGTTGAGGGTTGAGGGAATAAGGGTTTAAGGTATAGGGTCAAGGGATTAGGGTTGAGGGTTTAATGTATAGGGCATAGGGTTAAGGGTTGTGGGTATAGGGTTTAATGGTTTAGGGTTTAAGGTTTAAGGATTGATGGTAAAAGGTTTAACGGTTTAGGATTGAGGATTTAAGGTATAGGGTTGAGGGTTTAAGGGATTAGGGTTGAGGGTTTAATGTATAAGGTAGAGGATAAAGGGTAGAGGATTGAGTGTTCAGGGATTAGGGTTTAAGGGTTGACTATTTAGGGTTTAGTGTTGAGGTTTGAGGGTTTAGTGTTTAAGGTATAGTGTTGAGAGATTCGGGTTGAGGGTATAATGTGTAGGGTAGAGGGTTTATAGTTGAGGGTTGAGGGTTGATGGATTAAGGGTTTAAGGGTTAAGGGTTGAGGGATTAAGGGTTAAGGCATAAGATCGATGGATTAGGGTTGATAGTTTAATGTATAGGGTGTAGGTTTGAGGGTATGGATTTTTATGGTTTAGGTTTTGAAGTTTTAAGGTTTGAGGGTTGAGGGATGGAATGATTAAGGGTTGAGGGTGTAATGGTTGAGGGTTGGGGGTTTAAGGGTTAAGGGTTGAGGGCTTAAGGGTTGATGGATTAGGGTTTGATGGTTGAGGGTTGAGGGATTAGGGTTTACATTATACTATCAAGGGTTTAGGGTTTAAGGTTTAAGGGTTGAGGGTTGAGGCTTTAGGGATAGGGTTAAGGGATTTAGGTTTAAGGGTTGAGGGTTTAAGGGCTTAAGGTTTAAGGGTCAAGGATTGAGGGTTTAATGGTTGAGGGTTGAGGGTTGAGGATTGAGGTTTTAAGGGTTGAGGGTTTAGGGATAGTGATTAGGGTAGAGGTTTTAATGTATAGGGTAGAGGGTACAAGGTTGAGGGTTGAGGGATTAGGATTTAAGGGATGAGGAATTATTGGCAATCAAGATTGCACCCTCTAAGAAAGTTTCACTTTTCTATCTTGTTGCAACATGGAAACATTCTCTGGTTTGTGGGTAAACCAATTAGGGAGAGAAAATCTCTAGAGTGGGTTGGTTCCCTTCTAGCTAACCACCTAATCTATGCACTTTTAGGGGAAAGAGGATTAGGAAGAAAACTTGAAAGCTAACACCTACAACTTAAGAAGATCAACTAAATATTGAGACTTTGCTGAAACTTAGCTCACAACACTTCCTTCACAACAATTCACTCTCACAATTCACCATAAGGAATTTAGTTCATTAGTGTTTTGCATAAAGACTCTAGAAAAAATAATACAATGTGCAACTTGAACTTATTGAAAACCTTGACAATAACGGCCACAACAATAGGACTAAGAAGGATTCGATAGTTTGAATCACAACAAAATCACACTATTACTATGAGCCCATGACAAGAAAGAAAAAAGGAGAAATCTGCTGCTTTCTTGCAAGTGGAGGAATACGACATCAAAATATGATACAAAAAGAGTTTACAAAGCTCTCAAATTGGCTAAGAGAGCAAGAAACTGACAAATTCTAAACCCTGAGAAAATCAAATTTTCTCATATTTATAGCCATAATGTGACCATGGGGTGCTAAAAATAGAAAAAATCAGGTTGTTGTCCCTCCCAAAGGGAACTCTTGCATTTTTGAGCTCCCTCAAAAGCCTAAAAAATAGTCTCCAAAACAGCTCCAAATGGCATCAAAAATTTAGAAACTTTCTATCCCTAAAAGGTTGATCCAAAAAGGCCTCAAAATTAGGCACTAACTGTTGGAAACTAAAATTAGAAACTTTAGTTTGGTACGTCCTTTAATTCTCCCAAGTCTGAACTCAAGAATAGAAATTTCTAATTTTTAACTAAAGTGCATCATTAAATTGCATTTAAACATTAACAAACACCAAGGTAATTTATAGAAAAATTACCATTAGTGTTGTTTTACAATCATATGTAGTATTTTTTTTTTTGCAACTCACCTCCAGTTATCCTGATTTTCTCTCAATCTAATTTTAAATCCCTCTAATTTTTCTCTTTTGATCTCCAATCATTTTTATTTCTTGCAAAAATCCAAAAAATATATTCAATGCTCTTTTACATATTTGATTTTTATACAAAAAATCATAAAAATATATTTTCCCATTATTCATATAGGCAAAAAGATTGATGACCTAAGGTCATTACTCGATTTCTAAGGGAAATTTGGCATAAAATTTATCGAAGGAAAAAAGGGCTACCCTAATAGGGCCATATGCATATTATGTGTTTCATTTTATATAAAAAACAAAAGAAAAGTGATTATAAGCCATGGGCTTATAATGACCTAGGAAATGAAGGCAAGGAATTTGAAAAATAAAATTTAATGTGATAAAAATCACATGGGCTGATTATAGGGTGAAAACCCTAATACACAAAAATCCCTCCAAAATGTTTCACTTACTAGTCATTTGCATTGGTCTTTGGTGAAAAATTAATCCCTGCCTATGTGTCTCCATGGGACATTGGGGTTTGGCTTTGGAGCCACCATTTGAGCTCCCCTCCTTCAATTTTTCTAATGCATTTGATCCTCCATTTTGTCATGGTAAGTTTTTGTATACATTTCAATGCAATTTTTTGGGTTCCATTTAATGAGAACAAGGACTTCAAGGCTGCAACTATTATTGTATTTCGATGAATTTTGTTCTTTTCTATGTGTTGACTCTCTTTGTTATCCTTTTGTAACCACCATTGGATACTTTGTTCGAGCATTTTGAAGCTTAGGCTGTGGGAATTATTGTGTTTCTCCACCTTGATACAAAAGGTAAGCTTCACTATTTCCATTCATGAGCATTTCCCTCTTAAATAAAGATTCATTCAATCTTTTCCTGCAAAATACATGAACATTGTGAAGAAATCCAAGATGGCCATCATACAGGCTGTGGGTATGCCTATGTGTTCTCCTTTGTTTTTGCAAAAATAGACCCTATGGCTTTGATTTCACCATTTTTGAAGGCACCTCTATTATTAAGGGCTCGAAACCTTGTTGTTTTTCCTCTGTATTTGCATTTAGATTCAAACACTAGCGAGTGTTGTGACTTATGAAGAGGAAATTTTGGCCTTCCAAGGCCACGGGTATGAAAGAATGAACTACGGTTTTCTTGCATTTTGAATGAGCTAAAATCATTCATTCTTTCTACATTCTAGGAAACACTATGAAAACTTGTGTGGGCTTTTCTCTAAAAGATTGAGCTAGGAACCATTACACCTATATAAATTTGAAACTCAGACTTGTCTCACATAGGCTTACTATAGCATCGGCCTGGTGTTTTGAATAACAAAAGAACTATAATGTATATGCTCACCACTATTTTTAGAATGCAATTATTTTTTTCTAACCATGCTTACTCCACAAGTGTAGAATTGCTTTGCATCTCATTATTTCCTTGCATTGCTTGCTTCAATGCATTTCATAGTGACATATTCATTTTCTCCACACAAAGCTTGTAGTTAGGAAACATGATATTTTTCTACTTTTTATCATTCATTTGATGCACTTGAATACTCTAGAAAATGCATTTCTAGCTTTTCATTTCAAATGGAACAATGTATTATTATCTTCTCTCAACTCATAGCATTGAAAATACTGAATCAATGTGTTGCAACTGATTAGTCGCACACTTTACTTTCTTTTATGATGTTTCCAATGGCTCATATGTAGCCCTTCGTTATGAATTCAATGCATTTCATACTTGAAAACATACACATTTCACTCCTTTTTTATAGTCTTATGCTTCACTTTATGTTTCATGCAAACATTAAGTCATGCAATCAAATTTTCTCTCATGATAGTGACATCAAAATACAAAAACAACTAAAAAAATTCTAATTAGCTTCATAGGACACATTTTTTTTTTCCCCAACACTTGATGCCTTGCATGTAATTCACCATGGAATTTTGCATTCATTCTCTACCTTCAATAGATTACTTGCAAACATCTATCACTTGGTTACTAATGGGGCCAACTTCTCTTTTGTACTCTTCATGCATTTTTATCTTTTGAACAAAAACATGATGTGAAGTTATCATTGCATATAGTATTTTGAAATAGAATCACCTGATTATGATGTTCTAGAGCTTTTCCATTTGCTTCAACTATAATTGATGATTTTCAAACAAGGAATTATGTATGCCTGTTCACTGTCACTTATGAGATCATGCACTTGAATAGTTGATCACTCATGATTTTCAATTCATTGCATTTTGAGAGTTGACTGTCATGAATTGTCAATTGTTTGAGTCCTTTTGGAACTTTATGATGCACTCATTTTATGGATTCCTTTCCTTGAGCATTTTGGATTTGTTTCTTTTTCAATCCCTCTTTGAATGCTTGAGGGATAGCATGTCGGGTCTCAATCGTTGTGGGAGCCCATTTTACACCACATGCTTTATGATATTCCAACTATATCAGGAACATGACTTATCCTATACCTGCATATGGAAAAAGATGATGTTAGATTAAAACAATATATTATTATGATGTTTCCTCCTTGGCTTCTATCACACTTCTTGCTCTTGAAAAATGCAGTTGTTTCAATGCATCACTAGCAACATTCTACATTATTGTTGATGATTCATATAGGAATATTCATAATCAGAGCTCTAATAACTTTTAACATCTCTTGCAAGTCTACCAAAAGATCTGGGACAAAGGATGGTGCACCACTCTAGAATCAACTGAATACAATGAGAAATGATGATTATGTTCCTTCTTATGTATCTTTCTTTTCTTTAATCTTTAGTAGTGTAGAATATTCCTTTTGATACACTGACTCAGCTACTCCCATGGCTTGTGTGGGACACTTGGTTCTTATTATCCAATGAATGAAATCACAACATTTGTGAAATAATTTTTCAATTATGTACTTTTATTTTGTGCAAAAAGAATGTTTGGAACACTGCAAATGAATATCAAAATGAAAGCATTTATTTTTACATCACATGCAATACTTAATGCTGACAACAAGCCACTAAACACATTGCATCTTCAAATTTCATCAATAAAATCAAACACTGGCAATGGTTAAACATCTATAGAGGTAAATTGAAATTCTTCACTTTAAAATGAATCTTAAATAAACCAACTCTATCAAATTGAGATGCAGTGAAAATTTGATAACACTTCTGGCGACTTCTACTAGATGGTTTCCTACCAAGCATCAAGCTAGTTTCCTTGTGAAAATCCATTGGGCATGGAGTCACTTCTTCCCTCTCCAAAACTTAGAAAAATCATGAATTAGAACTGAAAACCCCTCCAAACAGCAGCACCAACCAAAAAAAAAAACCAAAATAGCAACAACCAACATGCCCTAATGACCAAAAAGACATGTACAACAACAATTATGAAAGAAAACTAAGAGAAAATTTTTCTTCAAAAGAACTTATTACTAGCAGCTAATCTACTATAATACAAAGTGGTACCTCAAGCTTGAAAAGCATTGTTTCAAATGAATTTCATTGATAGGGATCAAAAGTACTCCAGTTAGCCTTAAGAGCTAGAATGAGTTCCACTCCTTGCATTTTGTTATGACAAATGGGCCTTCCCAGATTGCACCAAATTTAGTATACCTCCCCATCTTACTCTTTTTCTCATCCCATTTGAGGAAGAAGTCCCCAACAACAAACTCTCTGAACTTTTCTCCATAGAATTATTTCACCACATCATCATTAAGCTCCTTGTTTCACTAAAAATTAGCTTTATGAGATAAGATCTGATAAAAGTACTTCTCATAGTGTGTCAATTCACCAGCAGCCATTGACCCCATCATGTCCATACTCCTTTTAATTTCAACATCAAAGTTAGGTAACACTTCTGACCATTTAGTTGGAAGTTGGGACTCAATTGTGGTTGTACCTTCACAATCTTCGATAGAGAAATCAAAATCCTCTAGCAATGGATTTTCTCTAGCCATACATTCTTCTCTGTCAAAATAATTTTCAATAGCTCTACTCACTTGGATGAGGAATTATTCATCATAGACTTCCCCCTAATCCAAGGCTTGATTGTCAATCTTCCTCTCCAACCATTCATGACCAATCTGTCTATATTCATTGGATTTTTCTTCTTTATCTAAAGTCTCATCTTCAAATAGTACCTTCATCCATTCTTGGATAGATGTATCATCCTACCCAAGAATTTATTCCTAATCTGAAACTTGATCACTAAAGAGAAACTCCTTCCACGATCTAATTTCCTCCTCATCTTTCAGGAACTTTGCATCATCACTTGGAAGTTGATTTTGGTCTTTAACTAGATTTGAAACTATGCTACCTAGCTCTTGAATCACATAAATTTCTAATATTTCCTCCCCAATGTAGTTGGAAGGATCAAGGCTAATACTTGAGGTGGCCAACTCATCCAAATTTTCCCCTTTATTGGGTGTATTGGGATCTGAGGCCATGGGTTGATTCTCCAACCTATCTGTGGTGCAAAGGTTGGCATTAATCAGGATAAAAGCATAAGGTTCAATGTGGTCCTTGGAGAAAGGTTTAGAACTAATGGTTACCTTAGTACCATAACGAGTTTTGAAGAATAAATGGGACCAATCAGCTAATAGAAAATCTCCTAATTTGGCAATGAAATCTTTGGATAGGAACAATGCAAAGTGAGGTGGCAATTCAATTACATGAATTTTTTTGGGACAACAAAACTTGGGCAAGCATGAAGTGTGAGGGATAAATTTTTAATAACTCTTGTTGTTTGGACAACAAAACCATCCAATTGTACTACACCTTTAGCCATTGGTTCATAAGCTAGACCCAATTTATCAACTATACTCTTTGGCATCATGGAGCTGCTAGCTTTGTATTCTATCATGTAGTTGTGGAAAATTTTGTCCCCAATTATGAGACTCAACTAAAATGATGGAGGTTTTACTTTTATATTTTGTTGTTCAAATTTTATTTCTGAGCTATTGGCAAGCACCGTTCTATTCTTCTTTGCATTTGAAACATCTAAGGATGAAAATTCAAACAAAGCATTTTGCAACAACTCCTTTTTTCCAGGGATATGAAGTGCATCCATAATGGATAGGATAAATATAGCCTTCTTTAAATTCTCTACAACATTGAAAGATACAGGGTTTACCTTTTGTAGACTGGAAAATGTAGTCGTATCACTTGCTCTTTGTTGTTCTCTCTGTAGAATATGCACCTTAAAGTGCATTGTTGGGACAGTTTGTGATGAAATGGCCTTATTTTGACCTCTTACAACTTGTTGCCATGAGTTTTTAGCTTGTTGTTCTGCACTTACAACTTATTGGTTAGCATCCATTGCTCTTCTTTTTTCCCTTGTGTTTGTTGCAATAGATGGAACTTGTTGTTTCGAGCCTTGATAATGATTAATTCCAAAAAAATCAGCACTCTACAAATTCATCAAAGCAATTTCAGAACTGTTTTGTTGCTCTCCATCTCCACTTGATAAGTTTTCTTGGCGAACATAACTACTCTGTACAATAAGAGCCCGATTTTCCATTTTGTTCATGCATACAACCTGATTATGAGGCTGATCACAGGGGTAGCACCACTCTTGCTCTTGGACCAAATTTTTTTGAGGTACAAGATCTCTTGAAGGACCAAGAATATTAGGATCATAAGGTCTAAAAGGCCTGGGGTTAAGATTCCTTTTTTGATAATCATTTTGAAAAGGCCCTCTATTTTGCTAGCTTGGCTAAAAATGGACTTGGTTAAGCCTTTGTTCTTGTTCAACCTATTTTTTGAGGCTTACAAACTCATTGTTGGAAGTCTTTCCCAAAGATTGTAGCATAATTTTAATCTCTTGTAACTCTCTATTTTGCTCAGGGATGACATTTTCCTGATTGGTAGCTTGATAACCTATTTTCAGTACATCAGGTATAGAGGCTATAGGTGACAGATTTAGGAGTGATTGAATCTAAGGAAATATAGGCATGGGCTATCTAGGAACAATCTTACCCATTTGAATAAGACAATTTTCATCCCTTATGGAAATTACATAAGCATTAGGCAATGTGAAACCCCCCATTGACTGAATCATAACTGAAATCTCAAGGTTCAGGGCTTTTAGATAAAAAAGAAAGGAAAGCTTGGGTGATGGTTTGACAATCAGGGGAATTCTATCCCAGGTTCACTGGAAGCTATAATTAAAATCAGTTAGGTGCTCATCTGGAGCATGCTTGATTATGCTTAGCTGCTCTAATAAAGAGAGGTGGTCTAACTTGTTTGCAAATTGTCTATGTATATCATCACCAAGTTGGTCCCAAGTGGCTATTGAATTAGTTGGCCACCCCTTGAACCATTGTAGAGCTTTTCCTTTTAATGAGGCATCCAACAATCTTAGGGCCACATTATCCTCTGTTATATTATGCACTGAACAAAGTGTGGACACATCTTAGATGTGTTTGATTTGGTTATTCTGATCCTCTCCAGTAAAGTATGGAAGCCCTTTCAAAGCGGCCACTAGAATTTCATCATGCCTCGCTAATAAAAATGGACTACCTCTGTTGAATGGTGCAAAGGAAAATTGTCTTTCCATCAGGGGTGCTCGAGATAGTGGAGTTCTTCTCCTTCTCACAAAGATTATTGGACTAAGCTCAAGAGGAGTGGATTTAGCTCTTCTTGTTGGATCAAAATTTATCCTCAAAATTCTACCTCTCCTTCTCGGCGGGGAGAGCTACAAATACTCCAATGGAATTGGGCTTGATCTGGTTTGGATTCTTCTCATAAGCTTTCTGCACCAAATCTACAATCAAAATAGAATTAGGAGTCACCAAGTATACTTCCTAAGACCTATATAAGAAGAAAATATTGCTGCATATGCTAGAAAAAAACTTACAATCTTGAAAAACTCTACAGACTAGACTCTAGAGTCCCACCGGGCATGCCAAAAACTGTTGGCAATTAGGATTGCACCCTCTAGACAAGTTGCACTTTTCTATCCTATCACAACATGAAAATTCTCTCTGGTTTGTTAGTAAACCAATTGGAGAGAGAGAGTCTCTAGAGTGGGTTGGTTCCCTTCTAGCTAACCACCTAATATATGCACTTTTAGCGGAAAGAGTAGGAAGAAAAACTAAAATTTAACACCTACAGATTAAGATGATCAACTAAATATTGATACTTTGATGAAACTTAGCTCACAACACTTCCCTCACAACAATTCACTCTCAAAATTCACAAGGCATTTAGTTCATTAGTGTTTTGCATAAAGACTCCAGAAAACATAATACAATGTGCAACCTGAACTTATTGCAAACCTTGACAATAACCACAACAACATGACTAAGAAGGATCCGATAGTCTAAATCACAACAAAATCACACTATTATTGTGAGCCCATGACATGAAAGTGAAAAGGAGAAATCTACTGCTTTATTGCAAGTGGAGGAATAAGACATCAAAATTTGATACAAAAAGAGTTTACAAAGCTCTCAAATTGGCTAAGAGAGCAAGAAACTGAGAAATTCTAAACCCTAAGAAAATAAGGTTTTCTCATATTTATAGCCATAATGTGACCATGGGGTGCTAAAAACAAAAAAAATCAGGTTGTTGTCCCTCCAAAAGGTAACTCTTGCATTTCCGAGCTCCCTCAAAAGCCTAAAAAATAGTCTCCAAAACAGCTCCAAATGGCATCAAAAAGTTAGAAACTTTCTATCCCTAAAAGGTTGATCCAAAAAGGCCTCAAAATCAGGCACTAACTATTGGAAACTAAAATTAGAAACTTTAGTTTGGTATGTCCTTCTTTAATTCGCCCAAATTTGAACTCAAGAATAGAAGTTTCTAATTTTAAACTAAAGTGCATCATTAAACTGCATTTAAACATTAACAAACACCAAGGTAATTTCTATAAACATTACCATTAGTGTTGTTTTACAATCATATGTAGTATTTTTTTTTTTGCAACTCACCTCCAGTTATCCTGATTTTCTCTCAATCTAATTTTAAATCCCTCTATTTTTTCTCTTTTGATCTCCAATCATTT
Source organism: Sequoia sempervirens (assembly GCA_007258455.2). Classification (NCBI taxonomy): domain Eukaryota; kingdom Viridiplantae; phylum Streptophyta; class Pinopsida; order Cupressales; family Cupressaceae; genus Sequoia; species Sequoia sempervirens. The sequence continues at coordinate 301,637,904 of VDFB02373365.1, read as the reverse complement.
TGATTTCTTGCATTTATTTCTTACAAAAAATCAAAAACTATATGTAGTGCTCTTTTACATATTTTATTTTTTATACAAAAAATCATAAAAATATATTTTCCCATTATTCACTTAGGAAAAAAGATTGATGACTTAAGGTCATTACTTGATTTCTAAGGGGAACTTGGCATGAAATTTTTCTATGGAAAAAAGGGCTACCCTAATAGGGCCATATGCATATTATGTGTTTCATTTTCTATAAAAATAAAAAGAAACAAAATTATAAGCCATGGGCTTATATCGTCCTAGGAAATGAAGGAAAGGAATTTGAAAAATAAAATTTAATGTGATGAAAATCACATGGGCCGATTATAGGGTGAAAACCATAATACACAAAAGGCCTCCAAAATGTTTCACTTGCTACTCATTTGCATCGGTCTTTGGTGAAAAATGAAGCCCTTCCTGTGTGCTGCTATGGGAGATTAGGGTTTGGCTTTGGAGCCACCATTTGAGCTCCTCTCCTTTGATTTTTTTGATGCATTCGATCTTCCATTTTTTCATAAGTCTTTGTATACATTTATTTTCATTTTTTTGGGCTCCATTTAATGATAACAATGCCTTCAAGGTCACGGTTGTTATTGTATTTTGATGTATTTTGTTCTTTTTTGTGTGTCAACTCCCTTTGTTATCCTTTTGTAACCACCATTGGAGAAATTTTTCAAGCATTTTGAAGCTCAAGTCATGGGAATTATTGTGTTTCTCCACCTCAATACAAAAGGTAAGCTTCACTATTTCCATTCATGAGCATTTCCCTCTTAAATAAAGATTCATGTTCAAGATTTTCTTGCAAAATACATGAACATTGTGAAGAAATTTGAGATGGCCATCATATAGGTTGTGGATATTCTTGCATGTTCATCTTTGTTTCTACAAAAATAGACCCTTCTGGGCTCGACCCGTGATATAAAAATGATATTATTGCTAAATGAAAACATTTTGAATGAAAGTTCTCCACTTTATGGGTTTTCAAAACCCCTTTAGGTTGTGGCCTGTTGCTTTGATTTCACCATTTTTGAAGGAACCTTTTTTATGCTCGAACCCTTGTTTTTTCTTTTTATTTTCATTTACATTCAAACCCTAGTGAGTGTTGTGACTTACGAAGAGGAAATTTTGGCCTTCCAAGGCCGTGGGTATGAAAGCATGAACTATGATTTTCTTGCATTTTGAATGAGCTAGAATCATTCTTTCTCTCTTCATTCTAGGAAACACTATGAAAACTTGTGTGGGATTTTCTCTAAAATCTCAAGCTAGGCACCATTGCACCTCTAAACATTTGAAACCCTGACTTGTCTCGCATAGGCTTACTGTAGCATCATCCTAATGTTTTGAATAACAAAATAACTATAATGTATATGTTCACCATTGTTTTTAGAATACAATGAATTTTTTCTAACCATGGTTACTCCACAAGTGTAGACTTGCTTTGCATCTCACTGTTTCCTTACATTGCTTGCTTCAATGCATTTCATAATGACATATTCATTTTCTCCACACAAAACTTGTACTTAACCACCATGATATTCCTGTAGGATACTTCATTAATTTTTATCATTCATTTGATGCACTTGAAGTACTCTAGAAAATGCATTTTCAGCTTTACATTTCAGGTGGAACAATGTATTATTATCTTCTCTTAGCTCATAGCATTGAAAATACTAAATCAATGTGTTGCAACTAATTTAAGTGCTACACTTTACTTTCTTTAATGATGTTTCCAGTGGCTCATCTATAGCCATTTTTCATGAATTCTGTTCATTTCATACTCCAAAACATACTCATTTCACTCCTTTTTTACAATGTTATGCTTCACTTTGTGTTTCATGCTAACATTGAATCATGCAATTAGATTTGTTCTCATGATGGTGACATCAAAATAATGAAACAATCTCAAAAATTTCCAATTACCTTCATAGTACATATAGTATTTGTTCCCCAACACTTGATTCCTTGCATTTAATTCACCATGCCATTTTACATTCATTCTCTACCTTTAGTAGATTACTTGCAGACATTTGTCACTTGGTTACTAATGGAGCCAGCTTCTCTTCTGTACTCTTCATGAATTTTTATCTTTTTAACAACAACATGATGATGTGAAGTTATCATTGCATAGAATATTTTGAAATAGAAACACTTGGTTATGATGTTCTGGAGCTTTTCCATTTTCTTTAGCTGTAATTGATGATTTTCAAACAAGGCATTATGTATGCTTGTTCACTATCACATTATGAGATGATGCACATGAACAATTGATCACTCATGACTTTCAATTCATTGCACTTTAAGATTTTATTTTCCTGAATGGTCAACTGTTCAAGTCCTTTTGGAACTTTATGATGCACTCATTTGATGGATGCCTTTCCTTGAGCATTTTTGATTTGTTTGTTTTTCAATCCCTCTTTGAATGCTTGAGGGATAACATGCCAAGTCTCAACCCTTGTGGGATCTCATTTTACACCACATGCTTTATGATATTCCACCTGGATTAGTAGCATGACTTGTCCTATAACTGCACTTGGAAACAAACACTATTAGATTAAAATAATATATTATTATGATGTTTCCTCCTTGGCTTCTATCACACTTCTTGCTCTTAAAAACTTTAGTTGTTTCAATGCATCACTAGTAGCATTATACATTATTGTTGATGATTCATATAGGAATGTTCATAATTAGAGCTCTAACAACTTTTAACATCTCTTGCAGGTCTTTTAGGAGCTTTGGGACAAAGGATGGTGCACCATTCTAGAATCAATTGAAGACAACAAACAATGTTGATTATTTTCCTTCTTATGTTTCTTTCTTTTATTTAATCTTTAGTAGTGTAGAATATTCCTTTTGATACACTATCTTAGCTACTCCCACGACTTGTGTGGGACACTTGGTTCTTATTATACAATGAATACAATCACAATATTTGTGAAATAATTGTTCAATTCTATACTTTTCTTTTGTGCAAAAATAATGTTTGGAACATTGTAAATGAATATCAAAATGAAAGCATTTATTTTTGCATCCCATGCAATACTTAATTTTGCAATTGGTAGGAAGCCACTAAACACATTGCATCTTAAAATTTTATCAATAAAGTCAAACATTGGCAATGGCTAAACATCTGTAGAGGTAAATTGAAATTCTTCACTTTAAAATGAATCTTGAATAAACCAGCTCTGTCAAATTGAGCTATAGTGAAAATTTGATAACAAGGATTAATGGTGTATGTATTGGGGAATTAAGGGCTGATGATTGAGGGTTTAGGGCTTAAATTTTAAGGGTTGAGGATTTAGGGATAGGGTTTAAGGTTTATGGTTAAGGGATTAGGGTTTAAGGGTTAAGGTTTTAAGGGTTTAGTGTTTAAGGTTCAAGGGTTTACTATGTAAGGGTTGATGGTTTAAGTGATTATGGTTTATGGGACTAGGGTTTAAGGGATTAGGGTTTAAGGGTTGAGGGTTGAGGATTTAGGGATAGGGTTTAGGTTTTAGGGTTAAGGTATTAGGGTTTAAGGGTTTAGGGTTTAAGAGTTAAGGAATTAGGGTGTAAGGGTTGAGGGTTTGAGGGATTAGGGTTTAAGGGTTGAGGGTTTAAGGGTTGAGGGATTAGATTTTAAGGATCAAGGATTGATGGATTAGGGTTTAAGGTATACTTTCAAGGGCTAATTGTTTAGGGATAGGGTTTAGAGTTTAAGGTTTAAGGGTTGAGGGTTGTCACTTTAGGGATAGGGTTTAGGGTTTAGGGTTAAGGGATTAAGGTTTAAGGGTTGAGAGTTTGAGGTTTTAGGGTTTAAGGGTTAATGGTTTAAGGTTTAAGGGTTGAGCGTTGAGGGTTTAAGTGTTGATGGCTTAGGTTTTAGGGATAGAGATTAGGGTTAAGGGTTTAGGGATTTGGGTTGATGGTTTAATGTATAGGGCAGATGGTTGAGGGTCAAAGTATTAGGGTTTAAGGGTTGAGGGTTGAGGGATTAAGGGTTTATGGGTAGATGGATTAAGGGTTGAGGGTATTAGGTTTAAGGGTTTAGAATTTAAGGGTTTTGAGTTGAGGGTATAGGGTTTAAGGGTTGAGGGTATAGGGTTCAAAGCTTAAGGGTTGAGGGTTGAGAGATTAGGGTTTAAGGATTGAATATTGAGGGATTAAGGGTTTATGGGTTGAGGGATTAGGGCGTAGGATCATCATGGAAAAAACATGCCCTTAAGTGGATTTTTTTTTAGAAAAATCAAAGTTAGGCAACTTGATGTAAAAATTTGAATAAGTTATCTATATTATTTCAAAAATATGTATGAATAGAATCTATAGCAAATTGAATGTAGTTTCTAAACTACTAGATTTATTTGGTGAAAATTTGAAATTTCAATGTAGTAGTACTTAAATTTCAAGGAAAAAATATGTAGGTGTTTTTCTGACCACCCTAACCACAATAAAATGATTAATTATGAATTTTTTATTACAACTTTAAAAAATATATAAACTCGTATGTCTGACCACCTTAACTTGGTCAAAACTTCATGAAATTCATTTTTTTTAATCCTATAGTATACGAAGCATAGAATGTGACTCATGTTTCAGATTAAAAAATGTGATATCGTTTGAAAGCTATAGATGTTTTTCAATCAGCCTATCAATTAGGACTTTAGTCATAATTCAAATAGAAAATGAATAATAATTATTTATTAAATTCAAAGTAAAGAATAATTTATATTTGTGGAAAGCTAAGAATCTCCTTTAAAAACCATTTTAATTTCATCAATTTAGGTTTAAAAATAGTCATCAGCCACATACCCTACACATACCCATGATATCGCCACTTTTTGGCCCATCATGATCCTGCACATACCCATTAAGGGTTGAGGGTTTATGGATTGAGGGTCTAAGGGTTGAGAGATTAATGTATTAATAATTTAAGGATTAGGTTTGATGGATTAGAGTTGAGGATTTAATGTATAGGGTAGAAGGTTGAGGGTTGAGGGTTATAGGCTTATAGGCTACTCTTACACTCGTAGGAATGTTTCACCTAAAAGGAGAGAGATAAACCCCACTCAAAAGTCTCGGTGGTTCACTCAAATTAAGATATGTAAGATGTTATTAAGGCTAAATGAGATGAATTAAATGCAACTAAATGAACTAATTGATTGATTAAGTATGTAAAACCTATGAAATATGCAATGTTTGAAAACACATTGTGCTATGCAAAAATGCACTACAAATGAATACAAAACTTAACAGAAATGGGACAAACTAAAAGTTTGCACCTAGAATGTGGATGAAGATTGGAAATGGATTCTAGAATGCTACTACTAATGATTTTAAGGCCCAGTGGGACTCATTCGCTATTTTGGGCGAATCAGTCCCAATTTTGTAAAACTTTACCAAAACCTGTTTCTAACAAAAGGGTATCTAAAAATATAGAAAACTCAAAATTGACTTGGAAGTGGGACTCATTTTCCAGCCATGGTGAATGAATACACTTTTGAATTTCTGAATATTCAAAGGTGGAATCCAAAGCTCTTGATATACAATTTGATTCTCTATAGGTGTCTACTTCTAAAACTCTAATTTTTGAACCTAAAAATGAGTTTTTGTTGATATTTTGACTTGTTGAATGAAGAGAAGACCTAAAAAACTTTACAACTTGATTTTAAATTATTTCCAAGCTTCCAAGAAGTATAAATCTGCAAACACACAAGGAAAAAGAGAGAAATGTTGAATGTTAGGGCATGGGGATTTGCCTTGGTCAAACCCCTTTTAGGTAATTAAACCAAAATGATGAAAGAAATCAATAAAACATGAAATAATGGAGTTCATTACCTTTCCATGATGTTTGATATTGAAATTCAATAGGAAAACATGTAGAATCTTCCCTTGAATGTCTGAAAATTGATCTTGAATGGATTGTAATGTTAAAACCCTACGTTACTTGAATTGAGATGGAAGATTGGTGGATGAATGAATGATAAGAGATGTGAATTAGGGTTAAAAGACTTATATTTATAGGAATTTCACCTATTTTACCCATTAATACTTCATCACAGGTTAACATGAAGTAAAATTAAACTTAAATTTCACTTTTTTCTTGCTCAAAAGTCAAACATGGGCCAAATTGGACTCATTCACCACCCATGGCGAATGGGTCCCACCTAGAATGAACTAATTCTCCATGCATGGTGAATGGGTCCCATAGGGGCCATTTTTTGAGCTAAGATGCTAGGAGATAAGAAAATAAGGTTTAAATTGCAACTTTATTGGGTATTTGATCAATTTAAGCCCCAAGATGTACAATATGGGTTAATAGGGGCTTATTAATGATGATGCAAAGGTCAATTAGGGCTTGGGACACATAATTAAATGTGAAAGTGTGATTAAATACACTTTACAACTGAAAATGTGCTCCACATAGCCTAGAAAAGCACAAGAACCAATGTGAATGTGTAAGACACATTACAACACTCGTTTATCATTAAGTTTAAGTTGTAAGCCTTCTATATTGACGTGATAATGTTATTGAACACATTTTTTAATGTTGAATTAGGGATAAATGGGTCCATTAAGTCTTGAAAAGCATGAAAGTATCTTACAACACTTTACAACACCTTTACAAGCATTGATAAAAGCATGTTATTCAATTTGGAAGGGTCCAAGACCTAGCGTGGATTCATAAAATTCCTCACAACACCTAAATAAAGACCTCATTAAGTCAATTTATCATGAATTATTCCCATGTCAAGAAAAGGGTACTTTTCTCTACGGTACATTTAGCACCCACTTTAGTGAGAGGATGAACTTGCTTCAAACTCACACTAAAGAAAAAATTCAAGAGAGATCTGAGTATTCAGATGAAAATGAAAAAGAATGAAAAAGATAAAAGGGGGTTGTGCATGTCCCTAAGATCCAATATTCGAAGTCAAACCATAAAGATACATAATCATGCAATGACAAGAAGAGACAGGTGAAAATGAAAAGGTGGATCAAGCTTTGATCGTTTGTCCAACTAGTTGTGGATTATATCTAGGCTTGTTTGTTTTGGAAAGAAAATGCATAATCACTCTGGGAGATGAAACTCTTGGTTGTCCATTGGGTGAGAAGTCCACAACATACTCACTTTGGGGCCACACAACTTTTGATTTTGCACAGGGTGAGAAACATACGCTAGTTGGCATGCACTCAAACACATAGGTGGCTATGGGGAAAGTTGTACCTTAGAATGGGCTTCCCACTCAAACCATACCAAAGTTATACCTCCTCATAACTTTGATAATGCACCACAAAGGAAAATGATTTTTGAGATCTATGAGATAAGAAAAATTTTGTATGCTCGACACTCATAGACATTGTTAATGGAAAATAGTGTTAAGGATTGTTCAAAGGGATTTTTATTAGTTCATGCAATGTCTCATCTTAGGGAACATCATGCTCAATGTCTCCAAGAGAGGATACATGCAAACGATCTCATCTTTTTTCGAAGAGAGGACAAATGCAAGGTCTCATCTTGGGAAACATTGTACCTAATGCTTCCAAGAGATGGAATCTCAAGAAGATAAAATCACACAATTAAATGTGAGTGGTGATGTATGCCCCCACTTTAAAGTGGTTGCGAGCACCAGTACTATGAGCAATTTATTTAAAATAGAAGGAGAACATGAGAGATTACTCAAAAATCCCTATGCCAAGTCATATGTTTCCAATAAGCTACGTCATGAATAAGGGTAGTATGCCACACTCGAGCCAACTTAAGGAACATCGTCCATATCCCAAGCTTGATCTTATTTGTTCATGAAAGGTTAATGACTAGCCAAAGGAGGCAATGACAAGTGATATACAAGGACAAGGCTACTTAACCCCTTGTGCCATAGAAAAAAGTACCCTTTACTTGACATAAGATTAAATGGACTTAATGAAGCCTTGATCTAGGTGTTGTGAGGCATTTTATGCATCTACTCTAGGTCTTGGACCTTTACAAACTAAATAAAATACATTTAATGATGTCTTGTGAAGGTGTTGTGAAGTGTTGTAACACATTTCTACACTTTTCTAGACTCTTCTCATTATAATTCATCTAAAAATCACCTTTTTATCACTAAACAAGTCCTATTTTGAAGTTTTGTAAAGTCTTGTAACAAGCTTTCATGATTTTCTAGGCTTATTTTCATTATTTACACCCTTCTCATGTTTTATTTGCTCTCTTTATGCTCTCATAAGTTGTAATTAAGTGTATTTTTGAATGCTATCCCAACAAATAACATTAAATACAAAAAAAATCTCAAAACATGTTTTTAAGTCCTAGGTGGAACCCATACACCATGAGTGGTGAATGAGTTCCCCTTGGCCCCAAATTCAAAATATTTCAAATTTTCTTTCGGGATTTTATTCAAAAACACTTTATGTCAGCCTATGGTGAGGTATGAATGGATACTAAGGCACAAGAATTGTATAAATAAGTTATTTTCATCTCATTTTCATATCTCATATCTTCTTCATCTCTAATCAATTCATTCATCCATTCTTTATCATTCATCATCTATCTTCTCAAACAAGCTAGGGCTCTCACATTGCAAGTCATTCATTAAGCTTCCTAAGACATTCAAGGGCTGATTCTACATGGTATGTTGCAAAATTTCAAGATCATTCATCATGGCAAGGTAATTTATTCCATTTTTTGTGCTTCATTCCTTCCTTTCATCATTTTGGTTTAATTACCTAAATGGGGTTTGACCAAGGCAAGCCCCCATGCTTTTACAATCAACATTTCTCTTTCTCTTCTTGTGTGTTTGCAGATTTAGGTCCTTTGGAAGCTTGGAAATCATTGAAGATCAAGTTTCAAGGTTTTTAAAGCTCTCTTTCATTCAACAAGTCAAAGGATTAAAAAAATTCAAATTTAGATCTGGATTTGATAGTTTTAGAAGTAGACACATGTAGAAAATAGAAGTGCGGATCTTGTTACAAAAAATCAATTCTAGATTTGTAGATTCTTGTAGGTGGACTAATTTTCCACCCATGGTGAATGAGTCCCACCTATATGCTTGAAAATTTTAATTTGTTATATTTCATCTTCTGATAGTTAGAAACTTGTTCCCAAAAGTTTTCATCAGAACGAGGACTAATTCACCATGCATGGTGAATCAGTCCAAGTAGCCATTAGTAGTGATTTCTGAGACATTCCAAAATATTCTAGTAACATCAATCTACCTCCAAGTGCACTCTGTTCAGTCTCACCAAATTTTGTTTTCATTTGCTTGAGTTTCTAGTTCATTGTTGTAATACACAATGTGTTTTCAAATAAGTCATTCTTCTTTAATTTTCACTCAATAACCAATTAATTTTATTAGCTTCTTGCATTTAAACATTGCATTTAGGAATTTTTCATCCTTATTCTATCCATATTGGATTGAGTTTGAATGTAACGAGCATTTTTGGTGCATCTTTCTCCTTCTAGGTAAAAAACCCTCGGAGAGCTAGAAAGAAAGTAGGTCCCAAAAATCTATGATATATTTTGGTGAAACTACTTTTCAAATAATTCTCTTTTTTTATTTGGAGTCCTTCATCATCATAGATCTAGCTTGAATTAGGATTTCCATGATTCATTTGCGTGCTAGGTGTTAAATTTTGCATTCATAAAAAGTGCATTTAGGTTGTATTTTTGGCATCTAAAGTCATTTAAATTTTTTGAAATTTTTCATTTTTAATTTAGGACTACATCATATGACTAAGAACACATCAAAATCCCTCAAATATTTCTTAAAATTCTAAAAAAAGTCCATATTGGGACTCATTCACCACCTTGGTGGCGAATGAGTCCCTTCTGACCCCTAAAACTATCTTTTACAAAGCTGAAAACCTTATTTTTAGGATTTTGTTTGGTTCCCTTTCATACCTATATCAGTTGGTTACATTTTGTATCATCCATTTCATCAAATATAGCCTAAATTAGCTCATTTCATGCATTGTTTAGTTTCAAATTTTTGCATTAGAAAAAGTGCATTTAGCTTGCATTTTTGCATAAAATTTCCTTAAAAAATTATGAAATTTTGTATCTCCATCTTAGTTCTACATATACAACATTCAACACATCAACAAAAATTCAAAATTTCATAATTTTTTGCAAAAAACCAGTACTAGGACTCATTCGCCATGTTGGGCGAATCAGTCCTTGTCTAGATTTTTGACTATCTATTACAACATCAGAATCCTCATTTCTATGCTGCTTAAGCCTCCTAGTATCATATAGTATAAGTTAGGATAGTTTTTAGAACATTTTTTTATGCATTTAGCTCAAAAACATCATTTTAGATTCCTCATTCTTCAAATCACTTCATTTGCAAACACCATTTGATCTGAAAATGCTTACATTTCTACAATTTTCCATAACATTGATAAACGTACTTTTCACTTTTGCATATATAATGTTTCTATTCCTAAAACTTTGCATAAGTTTTTTAAAAGTTCTTTTCATTCTTGCATGTACATTGTTTTCATTTTCCAAATCTTACATATATTGGATAAGAATGTATTGTATATTTGCATAAACATTGTTCATATTGCTGAAACATTACATGAGATGGTTACATGTGCTTTTCATTCTTAGTCAAACAATCCTAGTACCTTGCATATGAAAACATGTTAAGAAACACTTCCTATCCCCTCCCTATGAGAGTTTTTTAGTGAAAGAGACTACAACATGGGCAATTCCTATTAATCATACTTGTTCTTCTCATAATATATCTCATCTTGGTGATGAAGATATTTTGTTAGAAGAATCAATTAATGAGATTTTTGAGAATCCTAGTTGTTTTTGTCCTTTTACCTCTCTTAGTAGACAACACATTCATAACCAACATAACACAACCTTAAATGATCATGACAAAAACATTTGTTCTTCCTCTAGTATCTCTCCTAGTTGTGAAGTAGATACTTTCATGTTAGAAAACACAATCGATGAAGCTCATGAATATCTTAGTTGTCTCATTTCACCTAGGGAAACCCCTCTTGATAAAAAATATTCAACCACTGATCATTCCCCTAATTACAATGAAGTACTTTAAGAATAACCAACCTATGAATTTCACAAAAATTTGGCTTGTTCTTCTCCTAAAAACTCTCCTCCTAGGAGAATATAATGGTGCAAAAACACGTGAACATTGACACATCCTTCAACCATTAAACCTTCCCTAGATGAGGATATTCACGTGGAATTAGAATCCCCTTCACCAACACATCATGCCAATCAAGACAAAAAAATTGAGGTTATGATGACACAAGTACGATCTCCTTTAATTAGTGAGATTCCTAAGTCACCTTCCATTAGTGAAAAACATAAAAAAATTCAGAGATGTCTTGAAATCAATGATGTAATCTACTCATAACAATGTTTTGCAGCTGCTAAGTTGTAACTTAGTGACTCAAACATCATCTAGGGGACCACACAACACTCCTACACCATTACCTTTTCCTCAAAAAGTGCCTAGTGTTGAAGATCTTAAAAAGACTCCTGCTAATATATATGTATGGGAACTCATTCAACTCCCACCAATAGTGAAACTTCTCTTTCATGAAATGATGGAAATACAAAAGGAAGAGATACAATTTTACATCAAATAAATTCATGTAACATTCTCCCCTCATCCCATACAAGCCACCCAGTTAGAAATCACATTCCCTAAACATGAATTACGACCACCTGAGATTCAACAAAAAAATGATCCCTTGATGATAAAGGCGATCATTAATGAAACTCTAATTAAGCACACTCTCATTAACAATGGATCAGAAATTAATGTTTGTAGCATGGATCTCCTACAAAAACTTGGCATGGATAAAAATCTTATTTACCTTAATGATGTTCATAGGCAACCACTTGGGATGATCACATTACCTATTGAGGTCAAACCTATAGTGTTACCTACCTCTATTCATATCATGCAAGATACCCTTCCATACAATCTTGTCCTAGGGAGACCATGGATTCATGCTATGAAAGGAGCCCCATCTACACTTCACCATGTCATAAAGTTTGAATGCAACAACAAGATTTACACAATTGATGTTGATGAGCAAAGCTATGTGTCAATTGATCACAACACTTCCAACTCCACTAATCCTTTCATTCCTAGATAAAAACTTGAACCTATACACGTTAATGCTAACCTTCATCTACAACAAAACTCTTTTGTGATAATTTGGGATCATTATATTCTATACCTCCTTTCCATAACATTTCCAAAATCTCACCATCATGGTCCAAAGTGTCATATACAAATGATTCATTTTCAGACACAAGTTCTATTGGTGATTGGAGTTTCACACCTACCTTTAAGGGAGGGTGTGCAATATCCCAATCTCAGCCCAAACAACCTTGTGTTCCATTCACTCAACTTAGTTCTACCAATCACCCCATAGTGGTGATGGGGGAAATATAACTCCCATCCCTCATGTAGAAATGAAACATAACAATAAAAAGGATTTGTGTTCTTGTAAAGAAACCAATCCTTCCCACAAACACACACTCCCTTCACCTCACTTGGAAGATTGTTATGATATCGGTTACAATCTTCCTCCTGCAAAAAATGACATATCACACTTATCAAAGACTTTGCACACCAATAAAATTCAACATTTAAAGGAGTGTGGTGCTCTTCCTTGTGCTAGAGCATATAATTCCTCTACCTAATACATCCTTTCATCTAGGCTCACCATTTTCCTACACTAAGTGCCAGGGGCAACGGTTTCGATAGCCTTGTCGTCGTATGTCACTTGTCTCTTTTGGCTAGTCGTTGACTTTTCATGAATATAAAAGATCAATCTTAGGATGTGGATGAAATTCCTTATGTTCGCTCACATATGATATACGCCTCTCTCTCATGACGTAGCTTAATGGAAACATATGAATTGGCATAAGGATTTCTTAGTAAGCTCTCATGTCCTCCTCTTTCTCTTCTACTTTAAAGAAATTTTTTGGAGTATGGGTGCTCACAACTGCTTTAAAGTGGGGGAATACATCACCACTCACATTTCATTGTGTGATTTTATTTTCTTGAGATGTACTCTCTTGGATGCATTAGGTACAATGGTATTTGAGATGAGACCTTGAACTTGTCCTCTGTTAGAAACAAGATAAGATCATTTGCACATATCCTCTCTTGGAGACATTGAACATAGTGTTTCCTAATGTGAGATATTGCATGAAAAAAATACCTTTGAACAATCCTTACATTATTTTTCATTTAAGAATAGTTATAAGTTTCAAATCATTTCATTTTATTTTGCTATGCCTTGTTAAAGTTATTAGCAAGTATAACTTTAGAATGGTTGAGTGGGAAGCCCACCTAGTGGCATGAATTTTCCCCATAGCCACCTTTGTGTTTGTGAGTGCATACCAACTAGCATACGTGTCTTACCTTTTTGGGCTTTCTCACCCCACAAACAACTAGTTTTGTGGCCCCAAAGTGAGTATACCTTTTTCATTTCTCACCCGGCAGATAATCATTGGCCCAAAGTGAGTACACCTTCTTACCTTTCATTTTCCTTTGGATCTTGTCTTTGCATGATTTTTTTTATCTTGGGAGCTCAACCTACATTTGGATCTATCTTGAATGTCTACTTTAGTGTGATTTTGAAGTAAGTTCATCCTCTCACTAAAGCGGGGACTAAATGTGTCATAGAGAAAAGTACCCTTTGCTTGACATAAGATTAAATGGACCTAATGAAGCCTTGATATAGGTGTTGTGAGGTATTTTATGCATCCACATTAGGTGTTGGACCTTTCCAAACTAAATAAAATACATTTAATGATGTCTTGTGGAGGTGCTATGAAGTGTTGTAACACATTTCTACACTTTTCTAGACTCTTCTCATTATAATTCATCTTAAAATAACCTTTTCATCACTAAAAAAGTCCTATTTTGAAGTGTTGTAAAGTCTTGTAACAAGATTTCACGCTTTTCTAGGCATATTTGCACTATTTACACCCTTCTCATGCTTTATTTGGTCTCTTTATGCTCTCATAAGTTGTAATTAAGTGTATTTTTGAATGTTATCCCAACAAATAACATTAAATACATCACTTTTCTTGAAACATGTTTTTAGGTCCTAGGTGGGACCCATTTTCCATGGGTGGTGAATGAGCCCCCCTTGACCCCAAGTTCAAAATATTTCAAATTTTCTTTGAATATTTTATTTAAAAGAACTTGATGTTAGCCTGTGATAGGATATGAACGGATACTAAGGCACAAGAATTGTATAAATAAGTGCTTTTCATCTCATTTTCACATCTCATATGTTCTTCATCTCTAATCAATTCATTCACCCATTCTTCATCATTCATCATCTATGTTCTCAAACAAGCTAGGGATCTCACATTGCAAATCATTCAATGAGCTTCCTAAGACATTCAAGGGTTGATCCTATATGGTATGCTGTAGAATTTCAAGATCATTCATCGTGGAAAGGTAATTTATTCCATTATTCATGCTTCATTCCTTTCTTTCATCATTTTGGTTTAATTACCTAAACGAGGCTTGACCAAGGCAATCCCCCATGCTTTATCAATCAACATTTCTCTTTCTCTTCTTGTGTGTTTACATATTTAGGTCCTTTGGAAGCTTGGAAATCATTGAAGATCAAGTTGCAAGGTTGATAAAGCTCTGTCTTTCATTCAACAAGCCAAAGGATCAACAAAAAGTCATATTTAGATCTAGATCTGGCATCTTTAGAATCAGACAATTGTAGAAAATAGAAGTGTAGATCTTGTTATACAGAATCAATTCTAGATTTTGCAGATTCCTATAGGTGGAATAATTTACCACCCATGGCGAATGAGGCCCACCTATAGTCCTGGAAAGTTGATTTGTTCAGATTTCATCTTCTGACAGTCAAAAACCTATTCCTAGAATTTTTCATCAGAAGGATGACTAATTCACCCTACATAGTGAATCAGTCCCAATAGCCATTAGCAATGATTTCTGAGACATTCCATAATCTTCCAATAACATCAATCTGCATTCAGTTGCACTCTGTTCAATCTCATCATTTTCTTTTCATTTTCTTGAGTTTCTAGTTCATTCTTGTAATACACAATGTTTTTTCAAACAAGCCATTCTTCTTTAATTTCCACTCAATAAACAATTAATTTTAGTAGCTTCTTGCATTTAAACATTGAATTTAGGAAATTTTCATCCTTATTCTATCCATATTGCATTGAATTTGAATGTAAGATGAGCATTTTTGGCCCATCTTTCTCCTTCTAGGTGAAAAACACTAGGAGAGCTAGAAAGAAAGTAGGTCCCAAAAATCTATGATACATTTTGGTGAAATTTCTTTTTTAATACTTATCTTTTTTGATTTGGAATCCTTCATCATCATAGCTCTAGCTTGTATTAGGATTTGCATGATTCATTTTCATGCTAGGTGTTAAATTTTGCATTCATAAAAAGTGCATTTAGGTTGCATTTTTGGCATCTAAATTCATTTAAATTTTCTGAA
Organism: Sequoia sempervirens; assembly: GCA_007258455.2. Lineage (NCBI taxonomy): Eukaryota > Viridiplantae > Streptophyta > Pinopsida > Cupressales > Cupressaceae > Sequoia > Sequoia sempervirens. The sequence continues at coordinate 301,622,403 of VDFB02373365.1, read as the reverse complement.
ATTATTCAATTTTCATTTAGGACTGCATCATAGCACTCATAACACATCAAAATCCCTCAAAATATTTGATTTTTTTTGAAAAAAGTCCATACTAGGACTCATTCGCCACCCTGGGCGAATCAATCCCTTCTGACCCCTGAAACTATCTTTACAGAGTTGAAAACCCTATTTTTAGGCTTTTGTTTGGTGCCCTTTCATACCTATATCAGTTGGTTACATTTTTGTATCATCCATTTCATCAAATCTAGCCTAAATCAACTCATTTCATGCATTGTTTAGTTTCAAATTTTTGCATTAGAAAAAGTGCATTTAGCTTGCATTTCTGCATAAAATTTCCTTTAAAAATTATGAAATTTTGCATCTCCATCTTAGGTCTGCATCATACAAAATTTAACACATCAACAACAATTGAAAATTTCTAAATTTTTTGCAAAAAACTAGTACTAGGACAACAAAATTTGTTCTTCCTCTAGTATCTCTCCTAGTTGTGAAGTAGATACTTTCATGTTAGACAACACAATCAATGAAGGTCATGAATATCTTAGTTGTCCCTTTTCACCTAGGGAAACCACTCTTGATAAACAATCTTCAACCATTGACCATTCCTATAATTGCGATGAAATCCTTTTAAAATAACCAACCTATGAATGTCACAAACATTTGGCTTGTTCTTCTCCTAAAAACTCTCCTCCTACGGAGAATATCATGGTGCACAAACATGTGAAAATTGACACATCCTTCAACCACTAAACCTTCCTTAGATGAGGATATTCACATGGCATTAGAATCCCCTTCACCAACACATCATGCCAATCAAGACAAAAAAATTGAGGTTATGACAACACAAGTACGATCTCCTTTAATTAGTGAGATTCCTAAGTCACCTTCTATTAGTAAAAAACATAAAAAAATTCAAAGATGTCTTGAAATCAATGATGTAATCTACTCATAACAGTGTTTTGCAGCCGAGTATGTGTAGGATCATCATGGAAAAGATAGGCCCTTAAGTGGCAAAAAATTTAGAAAAATTAGAGTTAGGCAACTTGACGTAAAAATTTGAATAAGTTATCTATATTTTTTGAAAAATATATAAGAATAGAATCTATAAAAAATTGAATTTAGTTTCTAAACTACTAGGTTTTTAAACTATATATATATATTATGTGAAAATTTGAAATTTCAATGCAGTAGTACTTAAATTTCAGGGGAAAAATAAGAAGTAGGTATCTGTTTGACCACCCTAACCAAAATAAAATGATAATATTTTTTTATAAGATTTTAGAAATAAGTAGAGCACTCATGTCCGGATGTGATGCATATTTTTTGAATTTTTTCAAGTAAAATTAATTATGATTTTTTTATTACAAGTTTTAAAAATATAAAAACTTGTATGACCACCTTAACTTGGTCAAAACTTCATGAAATTCAATTTTTCTTTTTTAATCCTATAGTGCAAAGCATAGAATGTGATGCATGTTTTGGATTCAAAATGTGATACCATTTCAAAGCTATAAACAATCAGCCTATCAATCAGGACTTTAGTCATAATTCAAATAGAAAATGAATAATAATTATTTATTAAATTCAAATTAAAGCATAATTTATATTGGTCAAGAGAATCCTTTAAAACCCTTTTCATTTCATCAATTTTGGGTTAAAAAAAAGTTGTCAGCCACATACCCTACAAATACCCATCATATCGCCACTTTTTGGCCCATCATGATCCTGCACATACCCAGCCGCTAAGTTGTAACTTAGTGACTCAAACATCATCTAGGGGACCACACAACACTCCTACACCATTACCTTTTCCTCAAAAAGTGCCTAGTGTTGAAGATATTAAAAAGACTCCTGCTAATATATCTATATGGGAACTCATTCAACTCTAACTCATAGTGAAACTTATCTTTCATGAAATGTTGGAAATACAAAAGGAAGAGATACAATTTTACATCAAATCAACTCATGTAACATCCTCCCCTCGTCCTATACAAGCTACCCATTCAAAAATCGCATTCCCTAAACATGAATTACCCCCACTTTAGATTCAACACAAAAATGATCCCTTGATGATAAAGGTGATCATTAATGAAACTCTAATTAGGCACACTCTCATTGACAATGGATCAAAAATTAATATTTGTAGCATGGATCTCCTACAAAACCTAGCATGGACAAAAATCTTATTCAACTTAATGATGTTCATATTCATGGCTTTGACAATGTTCATAGGAAACTTCTTGGGATGATCACATTACCTATTGAGGTCAGCCCTGTAGTGTTACCTGCCTCTATTCATATCATGCAAGAACCCCTTCCATACAATCTTATCTTAGGGAGACCTTGGATTCATGCTATCAAAGGAGTCCCATCTACCCTTCACCATGTCACAAAGTTTTAATGCAACAACAAGATTTACATGATTAATGTCTATGAGCGAAGCTATGTGTCAACTGATCTAAAATACTTCCAACTCCCCTAATCCTTTCATTCCTAGATCAAAACTTGAACCTATACACATTAATTATAACTCTTCACTTACAACAAAACTATTTCTTGATAATTGGGGACCGTTAGATTCTCCACCTCCTTTCCATAACATTTCCAAAATCTTACCCTCATGGTCCAAAGAGTCATAGACAAATGATTCATTTTTAAACACAAGTTCTAGTAGTGATTGGAGTTTCACACCTACATTTAAGGGAGGGTGTGCAATATCCCAATCTCAACCCAAACAACCTTGTGTTCCATTCACTCAATTAGTTCTACCAAATCACCCTATAGTGGTGATGGGGGAAATATAACTCCCATCCCTCATGCAAAAATGATAGATAATGATAAAAAGGATTTGTGTTCTTGTAAAGAAACCAATCCTTCCCACAAACACACACTCCCTTCACCTCACCTTGAAGATTGTTATCATATCAGTTACAATCTTCCTCCTACACAAAATGACATATCACACTTATCAAAGACTTTGCATACCAATAACATTCAACATCTAAAGGATTGTGGTGCTCTTCCTTGTGCTAGAGCACCTAGTTCCTCTACATTATACCTCCTTTCATCCAGGTTCACCCTTTTCCTACACTAAGTGGGGGCAAGGGGTTTTATAACCTTTTCCTCGTATTTCACTTATTGTTGTCTCTTTTGGCTAGTCGTTAACTTTTCATGAATATAAAAGAAAAAACTTGGGATGTAGATGACATTCCTTAAGTTGGCTCGCATATGACATAATTCTCTCTCTCATGATGTAGCTTAATGGAAACATATGACTTGGCATAAGGCTTTCTGAGTAAGCTCTCATTTCCTCCTCTTTCTCTTCTACTTTAAAGCAATTTTATTATTATGGGTGCTCACAACTACTTTAAAGTGGGGGAATACATCACTACTCACATTTCATTATGTGATTTTCTTTTCTTGAGATGTACTCTCTTGGATGCATTAGGTACAATGGTGTTCAGGATGAGACCTTGCACTTGTCCTCTCTTAGAAACAAGATGAGATCATTTGCACTTATCCTCTCTTGGAGACATTGAACATAGTGTTCCCTAAGGTGAGACATTGCATGAAAAAAATTCCTTTGAACAATCCTTACATTATTTTTCATTTAACAATACTTATAAGTGTCAAATCATTTCATTTTATTTTGTGGTTCCTTGTTAAATTTTTCAGTAGGTATAACTTTATCATGGTTTAGCGGGAAGCCCACCAAGTGGCATGACTTTTCCCCATAGCCACCTTTGTGTTTGTGAGTGCATACCAACTAGCATATGTGTCTTACCTTTTTGGGCTTTCTCACCCTACGTACAGCTAGTTATGTGGCCCTAGAGTGAGTATACCTTTGGCCTTTCTCACCTTGCGGATAATCATCGGCCCAGAGTGAGTACACCATATTTCCTTTCATTTTCCTTTGGATCTTGTCTTTGCATGATTTTTTATCTTGGGGGCTCAACCTACATGTGGATATGTCTTGAATTTCTACTTTAGTGTGAGTTTGAAGTAAGTTCATCCTCTCACTAAAGTGGGGGCTAAATGTGCCATACAAAAAAGTACCCTTTGCTTGACATAAGATTAAATGGGCTTAATGAATCCTTGATAGGTGTTGAGAGGCATTTTATGCATCCACACTAGGTCTTTGACCTTTGTAAACTAAATAAAATACATTTAATGATGTCTTGTGAAGGTGCTGTGAAGTTTTGTAACACATTTCTATACTTTTCTGGAATCTTCTCATTATAATTCATCTAAAAGTCACCTTTTCATCACTAAAAAGGTCCTATTGTGAAGTGTTGTAAAGTATTGTAACAAGCTTTCATGCTTCTAGGCATATTTTCACTATTTACACCCTTCTCATGCTTTATTTTGTCTCTTTATGCTCTCATAAATTGTAATTAAGTGTATTTTTGAATGTTATCCCAACAAATAACATTAAATACAACATTTTTCCTGACACATGTTTCTAGGTCCTAGGTGGGACCCATTTTCCATGGGTGGTGAATGAGTCCCCCTTGGCCCCAACTTCAAAATATTTCAAATTTTCTTTTGGGATTTTATTCAAAAACACTTGATGTCGGCTTATGATGAGGTATGAATGGATACTAAGGCACAAGAATTGTATAAATAAGTTTTTTTCATCTTGAATGTTCACATATCATATCTTCTTCATATCTAATAAATTCATTCATCCATTTTTCATCATTCATCATCTATCTTCTCAAACAAGCTAGGGATCTCACATTGCAAGTCATTCGTTAAGCTTCCTAAGACATTCAGGGGTTGATTCTACATGGTATGTCACAGAATTTCAAGATCATTCATCATGGCAAGGTAATTTATTCCATTTTCCGTGCTTCATTCATTTCTTTCATCATTTTGGTTTAATTACCTAAACGTGGTTTGGCCAAGGAAAACCCCCATGCTTTAACAATCAACATTTTTCTTTCTCTTCTTGTGTGTTTGCAGATTTAGGTCCTTTGGAAGCTTGGAAATTATTGAAGATCAAGTTGCAAGGTTGTTAAATCTCTCTCTTTCATTCAACAAGTCAAATGATCAACAAAAAGTCAAATTCAGATCTGGATCTGACAGTTTCAAAAGCAGACACCTGTAAAAAAAAAGTGCAGATCTTGTTACAAAAAATCAATTCTAGATTTTCCATATTCCTATAGGTGGACTAATTCACCACCCATGGAAAATGAGTCCCACCCATAGGCCTGAAAAGTTAATTTTTTCAAATTTCATCTTCCGACAGTTAGAAACCCATTCCCAAAAGTTTTCATCAAAAGGAGGAATAATTCTCCATGCATGGAGAATCAGTCCCAATAGCCATCAACAGTGATTTATGAGGCATTCTAGAATCTTCCAGTAACATCAATCTGCCTCTAGGTGCACTCTATTTAGTCTCATCAAATTTTGTTTTCATTTACTTGAGTTTCTAGTTCATTGTTGTAATACACAATGTGTTTTCAAACAAGTCATTCTTCTTTAGTTTCCACTCAATAACCAATTAATTTTATTAGATTTTTGCATTTAAACATTTAATTTAGGAATTTTTCATCCTTATTCTATCCATATTGCATTAACTTTGAATGTAACATGAGCATTTTTGGCACATCTTTCTCCTTCTATGTGAAAAACCCTTGGGGAGCTAGAAACCAAGTGGGTGCCAAAAATATATGATACAACCCCTTGCCCCCACTTAGTGTAGGACAAGGGTGAGCTAGAAAAATTGATGAAATGTAGGTGAGAGTGAAAATCAGTATCATGTAGAGGAATTTTGTTCTCCCACAGAAGGAAGTAGACCAAACTCCTAAAAATGTTGGATTTTATGACTCAAAGCCTTACATTCATTAGTGGAGTGACCATGAACTCTATGATAGGTGAAAAATGAAGTTTTTTTATAACATTTCTTATAAGATCTGGGAGGGAGGATGATCAAGTGATCTTGGAGGATTCCCTACAAGATACCCTCTTGATTAATGGTAGAAGGTGGTCTTGTTGTATGTGACAAAGATACATCTTCCTTAGTAATGGTTGTCATATCTTAGCAGGACTCTTTATATTGTGAGATTTTATTTTCTCCCTAATAGGAGGGTATAAAATCTAATGAATTTAAATCATGAACATTTTGTGAGATGAAATTGACATTAAGCGAAGATGTATTTGTTTGTTTTATGTTTGGTAAAGGATGAGGTTCAGGACCACTAGTGGTGAGGAGTTCAGGATGGACGACAATGAAGGTTGATTTAGGAGTATGTTGTGTGGGGTTGTTTATGTTGACTAAGGATTTGGTGATCTTTATCACACAACAATAGCCAAGACCATGAGTTTTTTGTTGTGTGATAGGATCGATAGGGTTTTAGATACCTTGTTCTCAAGCACCACATCCTTTTCCACTATACCCAAGTTGTTTCATGACATCATAACCTTTTTCACAAAGCATCTTCATTTCTTTTGGATTGGGTGATAGTTTGTTATTGTGTTCATCAAAGTTTGTTGTGTATGTATTTTCTTATGTAGATGGTTGAGAAGATTGTGTGGAATTTTGAGATGTCATGATGGTTGGTTGTTCGTGTTTCTCATCTTTCTTTTGTGTGGTTATGCATTCACCCATAAATGAAGGTGTAAGGTCTAAGGATCCCAAATCATCACCAAATAATTTATATGGTGATTCCTCATTGTTGTGTTCAATTCCAAGAGGATCTATGTTGGATGCTGGAATTAATGTTTTCAGAGGACTTGTAGCTCCTTTTTCAAGGTGCAAGAAAATTTCAAGCTTAGGGTCTATTTCAACTTGATAAATGTGATTTTTATAGACATATTTCATGATACGATGAAGGGTTGAAGGAAAAAAATTCATTTCATGAATCCATGGTCTGCCTAAAATAAGATTATGGGTATGTGCAGGATCATGGTGGGCCAAAAAGTGGCAATATGATGGGTATGTGGCTGACAACTATTTTTTCACCCAAAATTGATGAAACAAAAAGGATTTTTAAAGGAGATTATCAGCTTTCCACCGATATAAATTATACTTTATTTTGAATTTAATAAGTAATTATTATTCATTTTCTATTCAAATTACGAATAAAGTCCTGATTGATAGGCTGATTGAAAAACATCTATAGCTTTCAAACGGTATCACAGTTTTTGAATCCAAAACATGCATCACATTCTATGCTTTGCATACTATAGGATTAAAAAAATAAAAATTGAATTTCTTGAATTTTTGACCAAGTTAAGGTGGTCATACATACGAAGTTTTATATTTTTAAAGTTGTAATAAAAAATTCATAATTAATTATTTACTTGGAAAAAAATTGCAAAAAAAATATGCATCACATTAGGGCATGAGTCCTCTACTTATATATAAAATCTTATAAAAAAATATTATCACATTGGTTAGGGTGGTCAGGACAAACACCTACTTCTTATTTTTTCCCTAAAATTTAAGTACCACTGCATTGAAATTTCAAATTTTCACCAAATAGATTTTTTTTTTTACACAAACCTAGTAGTTTAGAAACTACATTTAATTTTCTAAATATTCTATTCTTACATATTTTTGAAATAATATAGATACCTTATTCAATTTTTTATGTCAAGTTTCCTAACTCTAATTTTTCTAAATTTTTTTCCACTTAAGGCCCTATTTTTTCCATAATGATCCTGCACATACCCTTATATGAAAGATCATAAGGCATGACATGAATAAGAGTTTGCAAAGTAGCCACCCAAACTGTAATAGGAAAGGTAATTACACTGAGTTGTTGCTTTGTTGTATTATCAAATCCTCGAATAGATATGAAATCAGGTATTATTTGTGAGTTATCAATGTGCAATCTATCAAGGGAATTCACATTACACATATTAAGGGTAGAACCATTATCGATAAGGGTTCTTTTGATACCTATACAATTGAATTGGGAAATTATCATAAAGGCTTCATTTTGTTTTCGCAACTCTAAAGGAGGGAGCTCATGTTGATGGAAAGTAATATCTAGATTAACTTGGTTCATTCCATGGATTAAAGCTACCACATCATTCATATTTGTACTAGGAGGAATTGTAATCTATTGTAAGGCTGTTTGAAGAATAGTGTGGTAATTTGGTGAGTTCTGAAGAAAATCCCAAAGGGAAGTATTTGCAGGAGTATTCTTTAATTGTTCAACAAGGTCATACTCCTTTGTGTGTGGGAGGTAATGAGGGGCACTAGGTAGATTGGGTAAAGGTAAAGAGGGTGGGGTTCGTTGCGGCGGTTGTGGATTATTGTGATTGTTATATGTATGAGCAACGGTATTATAACTCAGCTACTGCAATACATTATTCTTAGTTGGGTATAGGAAAAATTTGGGTTTATTTTGAGGTGGAGGTTTATGTGAAGTGGGGTAAAGGATGAGTTGAGGTTGTATAATGTTAACATCCCTTAGCAATTAAGATTTTATATCATTATTGTGGTTCTTGTCATGCATCATGATATCCTTCCTAGGAGGAGGGTTTTGAGGAGAACTACAAACTAAATTTTCTTGACATTCTAAGGTTGGTTCTTCTAGAAGGACTTCATCACAAGTATGAGGATGATCAATGGTTGAATTGGCTTACTCAAGAAGGTTTTTCTTAGGTGAAGGGGGATGGATAAGATTCTCATGACTCTCATTGGTTGTGTTTTCTAACATAAAAGTATATTCCTTACAACTAGGGGATATACTAGGAGAAAAACAAGTATGATTATCATGAACATTTACAACTTCATGCATTTTTTTGAGAATCTCTTCCAAAACAGGATAGATGGGGGAAGGATCATAAAGAGGGTTGTGGTATGCCAACACATCCTCATTATTTATAAGCTTATGTTCCTCAAAATTATCCTAACAATGGAAATTAAGTAAGGTGATGTTTAAGAATGTGTATATGATTTCATTATTTTGTGCTAAAATATCTTCCCAAAGGGGATGAGGAGAAGGATGAACAAGACCCTCATAATTCTCAATGATTGTATCTTCTTTCACCAAGATACCTTCGTCACTAAAAGGAGAGGTATTGGGAGAAGTAAAATCATGATCCTCATGAGTATCTAAGTTTGTATTCTCTTCTATCACATTATCCACACAAATAGGGGATATAGGAGAGGGTGTGAGTTTAATGTTAACATTTTCATTTTCACTCTCTTGTGCTAAGAGACTCTCATAACTAGGACATGCATTGAATGAATGATGATCATGCTTATGGACTAAATTTTTCTTTCCAAATTTGGAGAAGATTGAAACTAGCATTTTGAAAGAACAATCTATGCTAAGTCAAAATGCAATGTAAAAGGTTGAAATTAAGTGCAATTTTTAGATGATAATTGACTGATTATGATAATACGAACAATATGAGAATATGAACTTGAAATTGAAACCATGCATGAAATGAGATAATTTAGGATAGATTTGATGAAATGCATGTTACAAAAATGCAACCAACTGATATAGATAGGAAATGGCACCAAACAAAAGCCTAAAAATAGGGTTTTGAGCTTCATAAAAGGTAGTTTCAGGGGTCAAAAGGGATTGATTCGCCTAGGGTGGCGAATGAGTCCCAGTATGAACTTTTTCTAGAATTTTCAAAAAATTTGGGTGGTTTTTATGGTTTTTGAGTGCTATGATGTAGAACTAAGTTAAAAATGTAGAATTTTAGAAAATTTAAATTAATTTTGATGCCAAAAGTGCAGCCTAAATGTACTTTTCTATGAATGCAAAATTTGAAACCTATCATGCAAATGAATTCATGCAAGTCCTAATGCAAGGTCAATGCAAGCTAGATGTATGAATAAGGACTTCAAATTAGACAAGAAAGTATAATAAAATTTTGGGTTCACCAAAATGAACCATAGATTTTTGGGTAGGGCTTATAGGCTACTCTTGCACTCTTAGGAATGTTTCACCTAAAAGGAGAGATAAACCCCACTCAAAATTCTAGGTGGTTCACTCAAATTAAGGTATGTAAGATGTTATTAAGGATAAATGAGATGAATTAAATGCAACTAAATGAACTAAGTATGTAAAACCTATGAAATATGCAATGTTTGAAAACACATTGTGTTATGCAGAAATGCTTTAGAAATGAATGCAAAACTTAACAAAAATGGGCCAAACTGAAAGTGTGCACCTGGAATATGGATGAAGACAAGAAATTGATTCTGGAAAGTTGCTGATGCTAATTTTTAGGCCTGGTGGGACTCATTTTCTTTTTTGGGTGAATCAGTCCTAGTTCTGCAAAACTATGTTGAAACCTATTTCTGACAAAAGGGTATCTAAAAATACAAAAAAATCAAAATTGACCTAGAAGTGGCACTCATTCACCACCCATGGTGAATGAGTCCACTTTTAAATTTTTGAATATTCAAAGGTGGAATCCGGAGCTCTCCATCTGCACTTTGATTCTCTATAGGTGTTTGCTTCTGAAACTCTGATTTTTGAACCTAAAAATGAGTTTTTTTTTATATTTTGACTTTTTGAATGAAGAGAAGACCTAAAAAACTTTATAAATTTATTTTTAATGATTTCCAAGCTTCCAATAAGTCTAAATTTATCAACACACAAGGAAAAATAGAGAAATGTTGAATGTTAGGGCATGGGGATTTGCCTTGGTCAAACCCCTTTTAGGTAATTAAACCAAAATGATGAAATAAATGAATGAAACATGAAATAATGGATTTTATTACCTTTCCATGATGTTTTATCTTGAAATTCTACATCAAAACATGGAGAATCTACCCTTGAATGTTTGCAAATTGATCTTGAATGACTTGTAATGTTAAAACCCTAAGTTGCTTGACTTGAGATGGAAGATTGGTGGATGAATGAATGATAAGATATCTTAATTATGGCTAAAAGACTTATATTTATAGGAATTTCACCTATTTTACTTGTTAATACCTCATCACAGGCCGACATGAAGTAAAATTAAACTTAATTTTCATTTTTTCTCGCTCAAAGGTCAAAAATGGGCCAAATAGGACTCATTTGCCACCCATGGAAAATGGGTCCCCCCTAGATGTGCTTGATTTTCCATGCATGGTGAATGGGTCCCACAAGGGCCATTTTTCCAACTAAGATGCCAGGAGATAAGGAAATAAGGTTTAAATTACAACTTTGTCAGGTATTTGATCAATTTAAGCCTTAAGATGCACAATATGAGTTAATAGGGGCCTATTAATGATGATGCAAAGGTAAATTAGGGATTGGAACACATAATTCAATGTGAAAATGTGATTAAATACACTTTACAACACTAAAATTTGGTCCACATAGCCTAGGAAAGCACAAGAACCAATGTTAATGTGTAAGACACATTACAAAACTAGTTTATCATTAAGTTTAAGTTGTAAGCCTTCTAGATTGAAGTTATAATGTTATTGAACACATTTTTTAATGTTTAATTAGGGAGAAATGGGTCCATTAAGTCTAGAAAAGTGTGAAAGTATCTTACAACACTTTACAACACCTTTACAAGACATCAATAAAAGCATGGTATTCAAGTTGCAAGGGTCCAAGACCTAGTTTGGATGCATAAAATGACTCACAACACCTGAATCAAGACCTCATTAAGTAAATTTATCATGAATTATTTCCATGTCAAGCAAAGGGTACTTTTTTCTATGGTACAATTTATGGGTAGATGGATTAAGGGTTGAGGGTATAGGGTATGGAGTTGAGGGTTGAGGGTATTAGGTTTAAGGATTTAGCATTTAAGGTTTTTGAGTTTAGGGTATAGGGTTTAAGGGTTGAGGGTATAGGGTTCAAAGGTGTAGGGTTGAGGGTTTAATGTATAGGGTAGAGGGTTGAGGGATTATGGTTTAAGGGTTGAGGGTTTAATGGTTGAATATTGAGGGATTAAGGGTTTATGGGTTGAAGGATTAAGAGTTGAGGGTTTACAGTTGAGGGTTGAGGGTTAAGGGATTAAGGGTTTATGGGTTGATGGTTTAAGGTTGAGAGATTAATGTATTAAGGGTTTAAGGCATATCATTGAGGGATTGGAGTTGACTATTTAATGTACAGGGTAGTGGGTAGAGGGTCGAGGGTAGAGGGATTAGGGTTGAGGGTATACCATTGATAGTTGAGGGTTGAGGGATTAATGGTTTAAGGTTTAAGGGTTGAGGGTTGGTGGTTTAGGGATAGGTTTTAGGGTTAAGGTTTAATGGATTAGGGTTTATGGGTTGAGGATTTAATGGTTGAGGGTCTAAGGTTTGAGGGATTGATGTATTAAGGGTTTAAGGTATAGGGTCAAGGGATTAGGGTTGAGGGATGAGGGATTAGGGTTTAAGGGTTGAGGGTTGGGGGATTACAGTCAAGATTTGAGGGATTATAGTTGAGGGTTGAGGGTTTAGGTTATAGGTTTGATGGATTAGGGTTGAGGGTTGAGGTTGTAGGTTTTAGGGTGTAAGGTATAGGGTAGAGGGTTGAGGTTGTAGGGTATAGGGTATAGTGTTTAGGATTTAAGATAAAGGGTCGAGGGTTAATGTACAGGCTTGAGCGTATAGGGAATTATGGTTAAAATTTGTATCACAAACAAAATGAGACATACACAAAACTTATAAGATGACATAATTGATCCAAGAATGGTCTCATTGATGTACCTCAACCCAACCCCCTATTGACACATGATAGGATTTAGAAAACCTTTATAATATCAACTTTTTCAAAACATGGGAACACTTTTGAAAAGTTGAAATATGATTGTTTAAAGAGCAAGACAAAACATGATCGCATTATAATGTGAAAAAAAATTCTTGCTCTAAAATAGTAAAAAAGGGAGGAAACCTGTGATCCAAGCCCACATGCTCTGTTATTCTCTTGCTTGTGTGCATGATCTAATAAAAAATGCTACATACAATTTTTACACATTCCACCACCTTTGCATCAACTTTCCATCACTTTTTTTTGGTTTTCCAACTTATGAAGGAGGAAATAATAGAGTTTTTACATCACATTTGATTATATGAACTTAATTTTTCATGTTTTTAGTGTTGCAATGTTAATTATGATTGAATTGTTATAATTTAACATTATACATTGGTTAATTCTATAGTTTTTTGTAATTATATTAGAGTTATACAGAATTGAACAATGAAAAGGAAGCAAGCTCATGAAAATCTCAAATTATTGAGGAGTTTGATGCAAGAAGAAAAAAAAAATACATATAATTGTGTAGTTTCTCCAATTGAATCTTCAATTTTAAGGTATGTCAACTCTTTATACATGCTCTTTACATTTTCCTTCCTTATCTTATGTTTCTTTATCACTTCAAGTATCATACATGCTTGATAAAATGCTTTGATTTTGTTATGCTCCATTTGGAATTTTTCGATGCTTCTTGTGAAATCATCTCACACACTTCAATTTTTTCAAACTTATGGGGTTGACTTCAACTTCAAAATGAAATTAAACATTGGAAACTTGTTTTCAAACCCTCCATGGCTGGGAAACAACCTCAACTTCACCACAAACTAACAAAATTCACTTATAGATGACAAATAATCCAAATGAAAATGTTGGTTAAGGTCTGATATGAAATGTGCAGCAAACTTAACATCCTTTTATATGAAATTATAGGTATGATATGAGTATTCAATGCTCACAAGCATAAAATAAAGATGATGGTAGGATTGGAAATAAGTGAATAAATCCTCAAATACCAACAAATATTGAAAAATAAATTCCTATGGTATTGAAATTTAATATCATTTGTTATTGCCTAAAAGGGTTTAATGTATTCATTAGGGTAAATAGTTTTGTCAAAACTATTCTTAGAATAATTCCCACATCATAGTACATCAATATTGATTCTAGCACAATATCTTGTTTGTCCCACCATATAGTGCAACTTGATTAATGGGATGGTATATAACTAGCCAATAATTCTTAGCATTATTCACATTGTAAAGCTCAAATCACCATAACTTCCTACCTATTCAATATTTAGCCTTAATTTAAAAAATACTCCCATTAAAATTGGTGGTTATATTTTCGAAAGGATTTTGGATATTTGAAGCATTCTATCTTGTCAAAATATTCTTCAACTCTAGATTGAGAATTATGATTCCATTCTTAAAAAATCATAAGTTTCATTCCGTATATTATATAGTCATTTTTATATTGTAGTTCTCTTAAATCTTACAAAGTGTCAAGTATCTCCTCCATAATAATTCTCTACAATTCCTCTTTTTTCTAGTCCTGTTCTCTATTTTTTAATATAAGTTCTTCAATCCTTAAAATTGGTAGCTCTAGGGTATTGAAAATGCATGCATCTAAATTAAAGACCAATTTATCACCTTCAAAATGTCTTTATTTGATTTGCTACTTAGTAAATCAGCTTAAATTAACTAATATGTACATTTTAGACCTACAATATTCAAGTTTTCTTTGGAAACAATGAATGTATAGGTTCCAAATGTTGTAGGAATCTCATAGCTACCTAATGTATTCAAGTTTTTTTATTATTTTAAATGTTATTATTCTAACAAATTTTAGACTTGTGTAAGTTATTTATCTATTTATTTTTCATGCTATAGATAAAATTATTCATCATGTCAAGAAAATGATCAAGGATTAAACCAACATAGGAAGAGAAAGAAGCTAAGAATACAAAGAAAAAAGAACATATGAGGAAACTTTGTGAGAAGAGGAAATTGGACACAATAGAAAAAGACATTCCAATTGAAAAAGAGCATGAACCATTAAAACAAGAGATATGGTATTGGAAGAACAAAGGAAATAAATGTAAAACCTTCATGCAATGAGAGATTTAAATCCCATACTTAGAGACACATCCTCTACTGCAAGTCAAGATGGAGGGACATCATATACTACATCTCAAGTTGAAAGTACATCATCACTCACATGTGGAGAAGGAGGTATTCCATCCTTTCCATCTCAAATTCAAGGTACGCCACCTATTCCATCTTTGATTGAAGATATTCCATCTGTCCCATCTCATTTAAATACTAATGAAATTCCTAATGTTGAGCAAAATTTACCTTTGAGAATAATTCCTATAATTTTGTGTAGAAAGCCCAAGTATTTGATTGATATTGATGAGAATATTTTGTAGTCGATGGAATATAAGATTCCAAAACGTACTTGTAGAAAATTTTCTCATAAGATTTGGATAGTGTTCTTTGAAAATTAAATGAGATTGGAAGATGTGAACTATTTGTTGAAATGATGAGAAATCTAAATTTTAGGTCAATCATGAAGATTCTTGGGTTGAGAACATTAGAGGCTTCAAGTGAAAAAATTATTGTGAAGAATCTAATGTGTGCATATGAGAGTGTGGGTAACACCTCACACACAAAAGATCGTAATGTCACATGACATGTCATTACATCAACAATAGTAAGTAATCAAATGAAGAAAGATCATCTCATTAGAAAGACAAGTCAAGCATTGAGAATAAATAGAAAAACTTTATCAAGAGCCATTGGAAGGCACCAAATAATTGAGGACACTGATGATAATGAATTATGGGAATTTTTGGGGAGACTACCATGAAAAGATAAACCAATTGTTGAAGCATTGAGATCACTAATTGAATATTTTTGGTAGAATAACACAAGGGTATCTCTGAATAAAAGGGATGTGGTAAGAAGGAGAATTGGTATTCGAAACAATGAGCCACATCCAAAGCATTTTTTTGATGACTCGAAAACAGTTTTTTTGTAAATTTTTAGAGATCTATCCTCAAATTAAAAAAATTTAAAGATATTTTGAAATGCTAAATAATTTTTATGTCAAAATAAATCACATATACACTACAGTGTTGTTGTAGAGTACATATTGAGTTTTCTAACCATTTTGATGTTTATCAGTCTATATATATGTTTAGATTTTCATACTAACAATGTTTTACAGGACTATGGCATACATGCCCTACCTACATATTCAAGAGACTTCATATCAAAAAAATTATGTGGAAGAGAGGAAGGCAAATTATTCTACAAGAAATTATGCTTGGATGGCACATGTTAGCATTGTGGTGGCTTCCAACATATTCCAATATGTGAACATATGGAAAGTACACATGCGGTTGGAAAAGTACTAGTAGAATTAAACAAGTATAAGACAATGGCCTATAATACAAAATATGGTAAACAAGAAAAAAGGTGTGATTTGGTTATTCAAAAGATTCTAGTGTATTAGTTTATTTTTGCATTCCATGAAAGTATAGTGTATGAGTATGCAAGGCATACCCATAAAGCTCGACGGTTGGACTTTCCATTCAAGTTATGCAAGGACACATTTCCACTTGGTAGCATTGTTTTAGTCATCAAATTTTCAGAGAACTACAGTATACAACCAAAACGTGAGGTGAAATCATAGTAATGCAACTCCACATAGGTTGCTAAATTTGTGTACATAGCATTCATTCATACCAATGATAGTATAGAGGATGATAAAAATATCATAAGGGAGTATCATTTTAATATCAATGATGATTGTACACTTTCTACAAAACTCATGCAAGGTTCCTTTTAGGTGTTCTACCATGATTTTGCTAGAAGAGCCATATCATTTCATCTGCATATCATATGGTTAGATAATTGTGCATCACAATTGAAGAGTTCATGTGGATGTTCTATTGGTTGAGTAGGATGCATAATATTATAATTGTTAAGCATATGTGGAACTTTTGTGAGGTTAGGAATGGAAATGGGGAACATGATGGTGTAGGAGCATGTATCAAAAGAGCCATAGCATGAGAAGATTTAAATTTAAAGTATAAACACAATTCAAAGTTGTAAATTCCCACTATTCTCCCTAGTAAATCTACTAAGTTTTACTCACATGTAATTTTTCTATGCATCTAATGTAGAGAAATAAAAAAAATTATTTTCTATTCAATAATAAATGCATCATTTGAAATATAAATTTATCCAAACTTCTCCATTGCATAATCAAAGAATATTTTTCAATAATATAATTATGAAATAACTTTAACATAAATATATTCAAGATAAAATTTCACATTACAAATTCCATAAGGATGGACTCATGATACATACATAGCTTAAACAAGCTTACATGAACTAGAAATAAAAATGATCTAGAATGTCCTCCCAAATCTTGGTCACTAGCTACATGAGGAGAAGCATTGATCACTCACTTGCACTTTTCTACCAACCATGGACTAACTGCAGTCCCTCACACAATCTACCAAATTGGAAGATGACCCTGACCTTCGACGAAGAGATTAGTTTGGTAACCTCATCTTTCAAATAGCCTATTTTGAGCATAGTGATGTGTCCTACATAACTAGAGTTTACCATAAATTTAGTTCCTCCAATTCTATGATATTCTTAGCCTAGTATGTATTTGGATCACAGTGAATTGATTATGTAGATAGTGGCTACCTATACTACTTTGGCCAAAGATTCAACACCCAGTACTTTGAGTGAGGTCATCTATATTCACCACTACAATTTCCCAATTTGTATTTTGACCATTAGTATTCTATTATACTCTATATTATTCCCTTTCCCATCAATTATTCCAATACCAAGAATAACCTACCCCATGACTCACATTATCTAACATGAAAATAAAGTAAATCAAAGCAAATCTATCACATTAAATGTACATAGAGTTTCACTATACTTCATAAAGCACTAAGAATCTATGTATAGCACATATAGTATTTATATCCATATAATAATATACTCAATATACACTTATCTTTATGAGAAAATATTAGTACTAAGGTTTTAGAAAATGAGAAACAACTGGAAGTGATATGCAAGCATATCCAAACAATTCACACAAGTAAAAGATAATCTTTCAACATCACTATAAAATAGCAACCTTTCTAACAAAATAATAAAGAGGTAGAAATCAGCATGCCTATTATAAGATTCAAACTAACTAATCCTCTCCTCAAGAATGCTTGCAACTTCTACTATGAACTACTCAAGCACCTCTATTAGATTCACTCCAATTTTCTCAATAAAATATATATAAAGTAACAATACAACTCTCAATCTCACAAACTCTCAACTTACTACTAAACTTGGAGTATAATATCTCTTAAGAAATTAGGATGAAAAGTAATGCATTTGGAAGAATGAGGAACTCTATTTATACTAAGTTTTGAGGAGTTGAAGGCTAGAAATAAGTAAGTATTTCTGCCACCTTTCTTCCTCATGCAATGAATCACTCACAAGTTTAAAAAAAATGATAGTTTTAGAGCTGAGTTGACTTAGGATTTGGGATAGCAAGCTAAACACAAGTTTCCTAATTTGAAATCCATTTCAAAATGGTGCCATGTTTACACTTTAATGATTCATAAACTTATTTGTAGGCTTGAATCAAATTCATATACTTTTATTTCATTCCACTACGGGAAAATATGGCGCCACCTCAAGCTCTTGGTGCCACCTTCTTAAGTGTGTGGGCTTTGAAAAATTCCTCTATTTTAATTTACACTAACTCAAAATGATTACACAACTATATATACATTATGTGTGCCTTTAGTTTCAAACTTTGACAAGTAGTCTTCAAAAGACATATGCACTGGCTTATGAGTTGCACCATATATTAGTGTGCATTAATATGTTTTATTTTCCCTTTGAATTATATGTGCTCTCCTTCATAATGTTAATAATAATAATCATTTCTTATTAATGTGTTGGGAAATTATATCTTAAGTTCATATATATATATATATATATATAACATATACATATACGTAATTCAATTTCATTATCTTTATAAAACACCCATTCATGCAAACCCAATGATTGAAATATATACATAAATCATTGGGTTTGCATGAATGGGTGTTTTATAAAGATAATGAAATAGAATTACGTATATGTATATGTTGTATTCAACATATACATATACGTAATTCTATTTCATTACCTTTATAAAACATCCATTCATGCAAACCCAATGATTGAAATATATACATAGAATATGTATATATGTAAATATATATGTATATATACATTAAATGCACATATCTCATCATTATATAGATAAACAAACAAAGATGGATTCCACTTAACATCAAGACTCTTCATATACCTCATTACATGCATTTATTAACAAGATGAAAAATCAATATAACATACATGACTAAGCTAAAGATCACTTACCAACTACCCAACTAGCTTGACTCAACTAAATATCATCTAGGGTGTGAGTGTGTGAATGCTCAATAAGATTGAATTAGAGGTTATCAAACCAAGTTCTTCTCCTGAGTGATACTTTCCCTCTCTTTTGGAGGCTTGAACCTGTCCCTACATTTCAACTAAGTCCACCATAACAATAGTTAGCCGAATCAATGCATATATATACTTCTCATACATGTCATATTCAAATTATGTATTCATACACTTAATCATAAAACATTTTATTAAATAAAACATTCATTCAACATTTTCCATCAAAATTCATAAATAAACACATTCACATTTATTGAAGTAATTCGCCAAACAAGGTAATAGTAAAATAGGTAACAACACATGGGGAATTTAACATATTCCCCCTTTGTGAATCATCATCCCCAATGATTTTTAAGTATCATTATGATCATAGTATAAAGCAAACAAAGAAAAAAATTATTGTTTTTCAAGAATTTTCAAATTCATGCAAGACTTGTGGAAACTTCAATTTCATCTTTGCATAGTCTTCCCAAATGGTGGAGTCTTCTACATATTGATCCCACTAGACCTTTCATTGCATAACCTCTCAGTTACATCAATGAAGCTTTCATTTTCCAAGCACCTCGAGTGGTTTGATTGTTACCACCCCTGGATCCCACACCTATGAAGAATTCCAATCAATAGCATGGTTATCACCTGGTATATACTTCTTGAGATATGAGACATGCAATATGTTATGCATCCTAGCAAGAGCTGGTGGTAAGGAAATACTATATGCAACACCATTGACTTCCTCTAGAACATCAAAAGTTCCAACATAATGTGGAGCTAGTTTGGATGTCTTTCCAAACTTAATAGAAATTTTGTGAGATTTAACTCTCAACAAAACTCTAGATATCCCATACTGTGAAATTCCTAGGAAACCTCTTGGAATATGCATAAATTTTATGCCTAAAATTAGCTTATTCTAATATTTTCTTAATGATTCTAACTTTCTCTTCCATTTCTAATAATATCTTAGGCCCAAGGCTTATCCTATCTTCCAATTTATTCTAGCTAATAGGAGTTCAACACTTTCTGCCATATAATTTGCTTCAAATGGAGCCATCTTGATTACAAAATGATAGGATTTATTATATGAAAACTTTACCAAAGGTAGGTAATCATACCACTTATATTGTTGATCCATGCAATATATCCTTAGTAGGTCTTCCAATACTTGATTTACCCTTTTAGTTTTCCCATCAATTTTTGGATGATAAGAACTTATATTCACTTTTTTCCAAGTGCTAAAAAAGGTTTGTTAAAATCTTGATGTTATATGAGTTTCCCTATCTGAAATTATATTTTCAAGAGTCCCATGAAATCTAAATATCTCTTGCACAAACTTTCAAGCTATCACAAGGGCTCCATCAATCAGATTTCCCGGTATGAAGTGAGCTACTTTTCTCAACTTGTCAACCACTACAAAAATGAAATTGTGCTTGTTCCTAGAAATAGGGAGACCTTGTACAATATCCATACCAATGAATTGCCACTTACTTTCTGGAACTTCATGTGGATACAATAGAACTACAGGATGATGATGCTCTTCCTTTACTCTTTGGCACTCTAAGAAACTTGCTACAAATATTATTGCATCTCTTTTCATACCATTCAAATAATATAATTGCATAAGATTGACTAACATCTTGGTTACATCTAGATGTCCTAAATGTAATCAAGGGAAAATCAGATTTGTTAAAGAGGTTAGCACAATAACATTAAAATCCATTGAAGTAACAAAGTACAAAGGAAATAAACATGAAAATAAAAGGAACAATGTTACCCTAAATCTTCATCTTCCATGCTTCACCTTTGTTACACCTTCTAGTTTGCAGCAAATCAAATGGGGCCCTCAGATTTCAAATGAGCACCTAGACTAATGTCCAAGCCCTATGCAAAGGTTGAAGGATTTATCTAAAAGCAATGACCTCACAATAGACTGAAAATGACAATGACTGCAAATGACAATGCTAATAGCCTAAGTTGACAGAATGAGCATGAGATCCTGGAATAAGAACAAAATTTCCATTTTATAAAAACTACAATTTTGAATGTGTGGCTAGGATGAGAAGATGACAAATACCCTAGAATCAATGGTCAAGATTGAATGTTGCAGTGTGAAATAGGGTTAGGTCAAAATTAGGGCAATGATAAAGATGAAGGGTTGAGATTGAATTATAAAATAATTCAATCAAGGGCTGAAATTAAATGAGATGCCAAGAGATAAGATTTGATTTGGAAGATAAGATTGGCACGGACAAAGAGGTTGCTGGAGAAATTAAATAATAAAATTTATTTACTCCAGGTGACCAGTGAATAATTAAATAATAAAGATATTATTAAATTATAGAGGAATGTGACAAAATGAATTATTTTGAATTAAATAATAATTTAATTCAAAATTCAAGAGAATGGACTAAATTAAATAAATTAACTTTATTTAATTTAATGAGAGAAGTGGCCAATGAATAATTAAATAATTAAAATAATTATTTAATTATAGTAGAAAGTGGACAAAAATCAAATAAATTAGAATCTATTTAATTTTAAAAGAAGGGGACTTAATTAGTGACGTAATTAAATAAGATTTATTTATTTAATAACCAAGAAGAAATAAATGACCAAGAGGAATTAAATAAATTAAGAAATTTATTTAATTAGAGGAAGACCTAAGTAATTAATGACGATTAGATAAATAAATAACATTTATTTATTTAATAATCAATGAGAAATAAATGACAAAAAGGGGGATTAAATAAATTAAGAAATTTATTTAATTAAAGGAAGACTTAGATAATTAATGCGTATTAGATAGATAAATAAAATTTATTTATTTAATAATCATGAGGAACAAATGACATGAATTAATTAAATAATTATGAATTATTTAATCAATAGTCGAATGTGGACCAAGGACATAATTAAATGACTTAATTATGCTAGGATGAAAGTGGTAAAAATGAAGCTTGCAGGCCTAGGTCATTTTTAGGTGTCTACACTAAATATGATTCATTATGAACTTCTTTCCATACCATGTCCTTCAAATCTCCAGAATTAGGTACAAATATTTTCCCTTTAAATCTTAACAATCCATTAGGTTCAAGGTGATATCCTTCATACTTTCGGTCATGTGGACCATCCATGAGTGCTTTCTTGACTTGTTTATAGAACTCATCTCCCTTATATTCTCACAACACTTGACTCTTAAAGTTGGTTTGGATTGATACCATTGAGGAGATATGCCTCCTAAAACTTAAGGCATTGACAACCCAGTTCTCTTTTCCTTTGATATAACTGATATTGAAATCATATTCAAATATCAAGTCTATCCATCTTCTCTACCTTGCATTAATATTATGTTAAGTAAAAATATACTTAAGACCATGGTGATCAGTCTTGAGTTCAAATGGTTTTCCCAACAAATAATGCCTCCACATTTTTAAAGCATGAACCACTACTACTAACTCTAAATCATTCGAAACATAATTTTTTTCATATGGTTTTAGCTTCCTAGAATCATAGGTTGTGACTTTCCCATCTTGCATTAATACACCACCCAATCCTTCCCTGGATGCATCTATAATAACTACAAATTTACCACCTAGATCTGGTACCTTTAACATTGGTGTTGCGGCCAACCTTTACTTAATTTGGTCAGATGGTAATTGACACTTCTCAGAACACTCAAACTTCTTTCCCTTTCTTTGCAATGACATGATAGGAAAATCTATCCTTGAAAAATTATCCACAAACTTATGGTAATATCTATCTAATCCCATAAAACTTCTAACTTTTAGCACATTCTTGGGCACTGACTATTCTAGTACTACTTTAATCTTAGCTAGATCAAATAAAATCCCTTCAACCAAAATGATATGACCCAAATATTGTGCTTTCTTTTGAAAGAAGGAACACTTTGAGAGTTTCCCATATAACTTATGCTCTCTCAATCTCTAAATTATGATCTCTAATTGCTTGAGATGTTTTTCATTCCTATAGTAGATTAAGATGTCATCCAAGAAGACTAACAAAAATCTATCCAAGAATTTCGTAAATAATGTATGTACCTAGCTCTGAAATAATTTTCTAATATATCCTCATCCTTGATTATTAGTTGATGATATCCAAAATGTAGATCCATCTTTGACAATACTATCGCGCCTTGCATCTGATCAAGAAGATCATCTATGTGTGGAAATGGATATTTGTTCTTGATCATTTTTTTGTTAAGAAATCGATAATCAATACATAAGCGTATTGTACCATCTTTCTTCTTCACAAAGATTACTACGGCTCACGAAGGTGAAACACTAGGTCTTATCAAACCTTTAGACAACAAATCTTCTAGTTGTGCCTTTAATTCCATTATTTCAATTGTGGCCATCCTATAACGTATTTTCAATTTAAGCTCCTTCCCTAGTACTTAGTTAATAGAGAAATCAAATATCCTCTTAGGGGGTAATCTAGGTAATTCCTTTGGAAATACATCCTCAAATTTATGTAAGATAGGATACTTTTCCATATTTGATTTCCTAGATTCAAATACTTCACCTTATTTGACATCTTGAAAGTCTTGAGGTCCATAAAATACCATACCATCTTGAAAGATGATTTCCTTACCTTCCTTAAGCTTCTCCATTTTTACTAGAAAGAGTTGACAACTTTTCTTCTTTGCTTTATGCATCTGCACAACAAATATCTATCATAACTTAGCCTCTCTTGGACTCCCTTGCATTGATACCCAATTACCTATATCATCTAAAAATTCAACTATTTTCAAATGATAATCTACCTTGGCCCTATATCTCCATAACTAGTTCATCCCTAAGATGATATCATAAGACCCTAAGGGAGCTACATACAGATTCACTTCTGTCGTAAAAAATTGAGGTTCAACTCTTGCTTTGAATCAACATTGACTTACCTCAACTCATGATTGGTTAGCATATTTACAACCCAAGATTGTTCCATGTAACCAACTTTTGTAGACATTTGACTTTCTATTCTAGGAGAAATAAAAAATTTAGTGGCACCAATATTTATTAAAATTGAAATGGGAATTCTAGATAAAGTACCTAAATATTAGATACTAGAGTTATTTAGGGTATTTTTCTTTTTGATTATCCACATCAACATGAATCCTTTGTTGGAATGTAGTTTTTTTAGGAGGAAGATAATTTCCAAGGGGTTGTGTCCTAGAAGGTTTGCTTGGACAATTACTTACATAATGGTCCCCTCTATAGGTAAAACATCCCTTCATTAGTCCCCTCCTTTTCATAGGTCTTCCAAAGTTACTTTTGTTTCCACCAACATTGTTGTTTTCAAAGTTGTTATTACCCCTTTGATCTTTCCTTGATTCACTACCCTGGAATCCCTTATCTCCTTGTTTCTAAAAAATTGATCCTTCATTAGGCTTTCTTGGAGCTTGATTGTTCTATGTCCATCTAGACTTCCTTGTATTCCTCTCCTAGTAGTTTGAGATAGACTTAAGCCTTTATTCCTACTTAATTTCCTTCTTGTACACCAAATCCATTGTTGTTGGACCATGTACATCTACCTCACCATCAATTTGTACATTTAAACCCATGATAAACTTTCTTATATGAAATTTCTCATCCTTTTGATACATACGTATGTACTTAAGGATTCAAATAAACTTATCCCAGTATTCATTTACTAAAGAGTCACCTTTCCCTAGGTTTTGGAAATCAATGAGCTCTTTTGATCATAAAAGAGTTGGGGCAACCATATTTTCCAAAAAATATTTGTAAATTCACTCCAAGTAAGACTTAGGGAACTTAGTCCAAGCTCCATTTTCTTACTCATCCACTAGTTGGATGCTTCACCCACCAATTGGAATCCTCCCCAAATAGTTTTAGTGACCTCAAAGTAATTTCTCATTTCAAATTTTCCATAAGCCACACTTTTGTTGCATCTCCAGTAGCACTACCTTCAAATTTTGGTGGTGTTATTTTCCTCATGTCATGGGACAACTCATTTTCCAAACGCTTCCTTTTTATCCCCTCAAAACAAGATTGTGACCTATCACTCTCTTGATCACTAGGTTTAATATGATTACAAGAATCTTCCCCTTCTTCATCATTGTTGGGTATTTCTTCCTCTTCATCATTTGGGACTTCTTGATTCAATTTTTCCTTTCACTTTACTTCATGTTCAAGGTTTTTTGTTCTTTCTCTAGTCTCATCCATGATAGCTAGAATACGATCCAATTTGGCTTTGATATTTTTAGCACCTTGCCCTACTTCGTGACTTTCCCCTATACTAGTTCTTGTCCTAACCACTTTTTCCACAAAATGATTACACCTAAAGGTTCTAATTTGATTAGATCTATGAAGGTTTTCTTAATATTAACAAAATTCTAAAGATCTATCATTCACACATGAAATTCTATTTTAAAGAACTCATTCACAATTTTCTTTTTCAAAAAAGAATATTTTTTCATTAAAATAAAAAAGGATTTTCAATTTCCTTATGTTTAAAATTACTATTAAGATAGTCTAGGGGAATATATCCCTTGGATTCTCCATCTGATACATAGCTACATGGGGTATTACCTTCATATTTTTGCTCATCTCTATCCCAAAATGGGTAGTATCCTTCAAATTTGTCCTTAGAGACATAGTTTTGAGGTACATAGCCCTCATATTTGTCACTTGTGGCTATTATAATGAATTCCACTAAGGGAAGGACTCGAGGATCCCTAAATAACATGACTGGACAAACACTAAATTTTGAGGGCATATCCCTAGAAAGTGATAAAGAGTCTAACTTTGTTAGATCTAGATAGGAGGTAACTACTAGTTGAAGTTGGCATCATTTTTCATCCTTCTCTTCTCTTGGCTAATCCACAAAAGAGAATGACTGATTGTCTTGGTATCACTTAACCAAATGACATTGTTATAATTATTTCCCTCAATGATATGAACAAGGGATTCTTTTTCCTTCTTGGCCTATAGGTAGAACTCATTTTTGACAACTAACTTCCTTGTAGTCATCCTAAGATGCACCATCCTAGCACAAAAATTTCCAAACATAAGATACATAATGTTGGATTGGAAACCTAGTGAGCACATAGGTTCTAGAGATAAATATGGTAGCTTTGATACCACTTGTAACATGCCCATTGTTCTCCCTAGTAAATCTACTAAGTTTTACCCACATGTAATTTTTCTATGCATCTAATGTAGAGCAATAAAAAAAATTATTTCTATTCAATAATAAATACGTCATTTGAAATATAACTTTATCCAAAATTTTGCATTGTATAATCAAAGAATCTTTTCCAATAATATAATTATGAAGTAAATTTACATATATATATTCAAGATAATGTTTTTCATTATAAATTCTATAAGGATGGACTCATGATATATACATAGCTTAAACAATCTTACATTAACTAGAAATACAAATGGTCCAAAATGTTCTTCTCCTAAATCTTGGTAACCAACTGCACAAGGAGAAGCATCACTCAAGTGCATTTCTACCAACCATGGACTAACTATGGTCCCCCACACATCTACCAAATTATAAGATGGTCCTACCCTTCAACAAAGATATTGGTTTGGTAACCTCATCTTTCAAATAGCCTATTCTAAGCATGGTGATGTTTCCTACATGACTAGAGCTTACCATAAATTCAACCTCTAATTCTATGATATTCTCAACCTAGTATTTATTTGGATCATAATGAATTGATTGTGTAGATAATGGCTACCTACACTACTTTGGCCAAAGATTCAACACCCAGTACTTTGAGTGAGGGTTATCTATATTCACCACTACAATTGCCCAATTTTTATTTTAACCATTAGTATTCTATTTTATTCTAGATTTTTCCCCTTTTCATGGATTATCCTAATCCCAGGAATAACCTACCCCATGTGATTCACATTATCTAACATGATTATCAAGTAAATTGAAGCAACTCTATCACATAAAACATACCTAGAGTTTCACTATACTTCGTAAAGAACTAACAATCTATGTATAGTACATATAGTATTTATATCCACATAATAATATACTCAATATACATTTATCTTTATGAGAAAATATCAATAGTAAGGTTTCACAAAATGAGAAACAACCAAGTGATATGCAAGCATATCCAAACAATTCACATAAGTAAAAGATAATATTTCAAAATGATTATAAAATAATAACCTTTCTAACAAAAGAATAAAAAGGTAGAAATCAACATACCTATTATAAGCTTCCAACCGAATAATCCCCTCCTTAAGAACATTTGCAACTACTACTACTAACTACTCAACCACCTCTACTAGCTTCAATTCAATTCTCTCAACAAAATAGATATAAATTAACAATACAAATCTCAATACACAAACTCTCAGCTTACTTGCACTAAATTTGTAGCAAAATATCTCTTAAGAAATAAAAATGAAAAGTAATGCATTTGGAAGAATAAGTACCTCTATTTATACTAATTTGTGAGCAATCAAAGACTACAAACAAGTATTTATGCCACCTTTCTTCCTCATATGACTCACTCGCAAGTTTGCAACACATGACAGTTTCAGGGCTGAGTCAACTTAGAATTTGGGATAGTAAGCTAAACATAGGTATCCTAATTCAAATTGCATTTCAAAATGGTGCCAATTTTATACTTGACCGATTCACACACTTATTTGTTGGCTTAAATCAAATTCATAGACTTCTATTTCATTCCAACTAGAAGCAAATATGACACCACCTCAAGCTCTTAGTGCCACCTTCTCAAGTGTGCGGGCTTTAACAAAGTCCTTTGTTTTAATCTGCATTAACTCTAAAAATGCTTACATAATGATATATACATTATGTGTGCCTTTAGTTTCAAATTTTGACTGTCTTCAAAATACTTATGCACTAGTTTATGAGTTATGTCATATATTAGTGCTCATTAAAATGTTTTATATGCCCTTTGAATTATAGGCACTCTGCTTTATAATGTTAATAATAATAATCAATGCTTAGTAATACGCTTGGAAATTATATCCTAAGTTCATATATATATATATTCTTTTCATAAGTTCATCGAATACATTTTAATAAACATACTAATAAAATATATAAACATAAAGAATAGTATTAGGTATATATTCATATATATAAGTTTCTATATCAACTTACACACACACACACACACACATATATATATTACATATATATATACATAATTCTATTTCATTTTCTTTAAAAAACACTCATTCATACAAACCCAATGATTGACATATATACATAGAATGTGTATATACATATGTGTGTGTGTGTGTGTGTGTATTGAATGCACATATCCCATTCTTATACAAATAGACACACAAAGATGGATTCCACTTAACATCAAGACTCTTCACATACCTCATTACATACATTCATTAACAAGATGACAAATCAATATTACACAACTAGATTGAAGATCACTTACCAACTACTCAATTGGCTTGACTCAACTAAGATCATCTAGGGCATGAGTGTGTGAATGCTTAGTAAGATTGAATTAGAGGTTACCAAACCATGTTCTTCTCCTAAGTGATACTTCCCCTCTCTTCTGGAGGCTTGAACTTGTCCTTGCATTTCAACTTAGTCCACCATAGCAGTAGTTAGCCAAATCAATGCATTCATATACTTTTCATACATGTCATATTCACATTATATATTCACACATTGAATCATAAAGCATTTAATTGAATAAATATTCACTCAACATTTTCCATTAGAATTCATAAATAAACACATTCATATTTGTTGAAGTAATTCACCAAACAAGGTAATGGTAAAATAGGTAATAACACATGGGTTGTAACAAAAGTTAATAGATGCAAAATCAATCTTTGAGTGGTGTAATGCTTCAATGGGTCCAAGTAATGAAGGTAACTCTTTAGTTTGTAGATTTTTTTTGTTGATAGATCTACCATATCAGACAAATCCAAATTATGCCTAGCTAGGGAATCTTTAAAGAAAGAAACAACTTCAGCTATGTCTTCCTTTACTAGGGATTTGATCTTGTTCCCTTTTTTGTGTTTAAAGATGGATTGGTGAAAGAATTTAGTATTTTTTCCACCCTCACTTAGCCATTAAACTCTTGATTTTTATTTCCAATAAATTTCCCCCTCTTTGAGATCTTAAGATATTCAGTTCTTAATTCCATTTCTTTAACAGAAGTATCCACTTCATTTCCTTCTTCCATTCTTTTCTAATTCTCCTTTAGGCTAGTATAAATTTATTTCTTGTCTTGAAAAGTATCTCCAAAAGAGACTCTATTCCAACCTTTAATTTTCTCTTTAACCCTCTTTAATTTTTGATCTAAGCAAAAAATAGGAGTACCTAGGCATGGCTGAGTTCACCACCTTTGTATCAGATCTTTGAAGTTAGGATAAGTAGAGCATATTATTTTCATATATGAAGGGAAAATGATCTTTTGCAATAGTGTCCTCCCAATCCAAAAGGATAGAAGTATGGATTGATCCCATTCTAGGAAGGGTAGAGAGAGCTAATTTAGGCATGATATTTTAGTTATTATAAATTAGGAACTTATTAAGTTGGACTTTTATATGGTTACTTTTGTGTATCCTATTAAACCAGGTGAATAATAAACCTTGAAGGTCAATGTCCATTAGAACCAAAGGGGAGAGAAAGTCCATGAGATCCATCATGTTCTTAGAGAAATCAACTAAACCCCCCATTTTCTCTAGGGGAAACAAAGGAGTATTAAAATCCCCACCAAGCACCCAACATTCCCCAATATTGCTTGAAATTAGAGAAGGTAAGGAATCCCAAAGGGAAGCTTTGGGAGATCTTGAATTGAGAGTATAGATGTTACAAGATTCCTTTTAATGGGTGAGTTCAAAATCCTCCATATAGGTCATCAGGTTGTTCTTACAAAAGTTACCTTTTGCACCTTTAACCTTGTATGGATTCTAAAGGGTATCTATACCCTAGAAGCCCCATCAACATCACTAATAGATTAAATGATAGAGGGCCAAATGTTCTTCACATCTAGTCAAAAGTAGTTTTCTGCATCTTAGTTTCCTGGGAGCAGAATATCAATTTTGTGATTAATGATACAACATTTAATAAGATTCCTTTTAAGAGGGTTGTTCAAGCCTCTGGTATTCCATGAAAATATCCTCATTGCAAACATTAAGATGATCATTAGTGTTCTATCACTAACCAATGGAGGCAAGGCCTCCAGCCAAGTTATTTCTTTTATTTCTTTTGTCCCAAGAGGCAATCTAGAGTTTTATGTTTCCCTAAGGCCACATCTAAAGCAACTTCCTCAGCCCTCGTTTCCCTCTAAGAGGATCTCCCATGTTTTAGGTCCCCTCCAACACCTGCTTTCTTTTTCTTTTTCTTTTTTTCATTCACTTGAGTCCAATCCTCCTCCAAGATACCATATGAGGAATTCCTTAAAAAAGATAGAGAATATTTATCTCCCAACCCCAATAATAAATATGTTACTATAGATGTTTACAATAATTATGACTACACACAAAGATTCCTATGTCTAGAATGAAATAACACTTCAAATTTGTTTCCTTATATCTATACAATATTTGTCATCGTCTTCAATATGAAAGATGAACAAATATATATAACACATAAGAAGCAAAAATGTAACTACTCATCCAAAACCATTGACCTAACTCTCTATCATTTGCACTTCCTATCCATTAGCATTTCGTAACATAATCAAATCATCCAAATGTAGATCCGCTAATACTGACAACTTTCTCCATGAATTACACATAATCGTGTCAAGGAGCACAAAGCGAGAAAGGCAAAGTCTCGTATGCAATGCCACATTATGACACCAAAAGTTACACATTGGATGCAATCACTTTAGAGGAGAGCATAGAAGTACAGGTATTATCCTATTACCATTTTATTGGCTTAAAGGTCCATATAATACGTAAGAAGTCTTAAATTTGTGAATCAGGTTTGCGACGACAGGTTGAAGTATTCACATGATGTTGTGATCTCGAAGACTGTGTCCTTACTATTCTTGAAGGTAAACTCATAAATTTCCTAGTTCGTGTAAGTAATTCAGATAGCAAATAGTGACATTCCTTATGTTTATTTCTTCCAAATAGCGATGACATTATCAAGCTTTATAAATAAAGCTAAAAAGTAACAATACGAAGGTTGGGATTTCTGTTTTAGTGTCCGGAGTAAAATATTGCATTCTAGTTTACTATATGTACAAAGAAATTGAGCATCTATGTAAAACTACAGAGTGTATAATAAATGTAATTCATCTTCCTGTTATAAAGGACTGTACCAAACAGAATCCGGTTGCACAGTGCACACATAGAAGGATTATAAACATTGTGTCGTGGACAACATGCTTTGAATCTTGGAGAAAGCAAGCAGAATGAAGGTCTGGGTTGGGATGTGGAAAAGAGTTTACTCACTAAAATTTAGCTACAAAACAGACCAGTGAAGCTCTCGTCAAGAAATGCTCAAGTACTAAAGAACCAAATTCATTCTTACCAAAAAGTACAATCTCACAATAAATCAGAGCTTACCAAAAGGTTGAATTCATTCTTGAAGATATCATAAAAGGTAACGTAGTAGAAAAAAAAATCAAACCCTATCGTTAAATGTACTAAACTCATAGAAATATACGTAATCCATATTAATCTAGTTCTGTCGATTAACGGTAACATTTTGTGGCTGGTTAGGTTATTTTGTGTTGTTATTCAAATTGCAAACGTGAGGATAGTGCATATTTCTCAAAGTATTTTTAGACGTGATTTTGATGAAACCATCTTTATCTTGATTGTCATACGAATTTGTTATCATCTTTTCGATTTAATGTTTTTGATAAAGAAAAAAACGGGTTTTACAGGGACCTGAAACCACAGAGTACACAAAAAAGGAACAGATCAGTCGTTAAAGTAACCAGAACAAAAAGGCTGCGAGAAGAAAAGAGTCAAGAAAGCCCAGCAGCCCCCAACCCAAGGCCAGCAAAGGCCACCAAAAAAGCCCAACCAACCAAAAAAACCAGCAACTGAAACAACCCCCTATCTAAACTAAGAAGTTTAGAGCATCAGCTACCTCAGCTTCAAGAATGTTCATGTCCTGTGTGTAGTTCTTCATGGTCTGAACCATCTGGGGTGTAGGAGGCGCCTTCCTCTTCAAATTAGCTCTCGTCTTCTTCGAAATTCCAGCGTTCTCTATCCTACTTTTGTCATTTTCAGCTTCCAAATCCACGATCAGAGCTCCTTATTGATTTAATGTTAGGACTGGAACATTTAATAATTTTTATTTTTATTTTTTTAACTTTTTCTTTTAATCATATTAATTTTGCACTCTCAATAGTAACATTCAATATTGATCTAGATTTTATTTCAATATTAAAATTATTCCTGCATTCATTACATATATTCATTGAAATACTTAAATCTTCAAATAAAATTTCTTATACTTAAATTTTGCACTTTCAATAGTAGCATTCAATGTTGGTCTAGATTTCATTTCAATAGTAAAACTATTCTTGCATTCATTACATATTTTCATTGAAATACAAAAGCAAATTTTGTTTTAAATCTTTAAATAAAATTTCTAATATCTATAATGTCTTTGCAATTGAATAAAAAATTAACAATCAAACAATTTTTAAAAAGTAATGAATTTAAAAATAAACAAAATTGTTGATTGCTTTAAAAAAATATGTTTTACCTTTGAGATATTATAAAAATTTATTTGATTTTTTATTTTTTTTTAAGCAAAAGGCATATTGCCTATATATATATATATATTTATAGTAATATTTAAAATTTACAATAGATGATAAGTTCTTTTCCTGAAGACATATTGTCTTGAACTGACTGTTATAGACATATTTGCATCAACACAAACTTCCAAAACAGTCCAGAAACTTAGGCCTAATTATCCTGATAACCTTCTAAGCACTTTTGGCCACTATTACCATTTGAAACCAAAAAACCTTATATTCCATCATATGACCTATTAGTTTTCAAAAAACTAATCATCATACCCATATAGTTATTCAATCTCCATCTATATTAGATGATCATTTTCATCTTGAACCTCTTCTGACTTTCCAACAAGCTACTCTTCTTCAAGAATAGATATGGGCAAGAAATTGTTACTTGTAGGCCCACCGATATGTCGATCACCCTGTGTCTGGACATGGACACCATGCTCTTCCCCATTGAAATATCCTACAAAGTGAACCAAGTTGCAAGAAGACTCACCAATATTTTGAACACCCACATGTGGAAAAAGAACACCATGCTCTTCCACCACAAAAATTTCCATAAACTAACCCTGTGGCAATTCATTGAAATTTAAATCAATGGTAATACGAGCACCTAATAGCTAAGAATGAACACCCACTGATTCCACATTTACCTCTACCATTACCTGATCATTTTGGACCCTCGTCGAGTGGATTTATTTTGCAATTTCTTGATCAACTTGGGTACCCAAAAGTTGACCACTTTCCACTTCAATTTCATGTTCAAATTGAACACCCACAGGCTAATGAATATTATTCACATCTGAATGCACTTGTACTTGGCAAGATGTGGGTATTGGAAGTTCATGATCATGTGTGAGGAGCACCAAGATGGCATGATCTTTCTCCTTTACTTTGTCGACAAAATATAGAGCAAACCCCCGTGCATAATTTCTAAGAACATTTAACATGAAGCTTGAATTTTACAGAGATAGACTCTTGTTAATTACAATATATAATATTTTAAAATCTATTTGATGAAGTAAGAAGTGCCTAGGAAAAATCCCTCCTACATATCCATGACCTTTCTAGAAATCATAACTTTGACAGGCTTTGTAAGGAATTCCATTTTGCAAGGACTCCTCATTTACAACTTTTTTTGTGATAGAATCCACTAACTTGACATCTTGAAGCAAGTCCATGAGATTGGATATAAAAATTGATAATATTTGAGATGGATAAATCAACCATTTTGCTTCTAGCTCTAGAATTTTAACACCAACAACCCTTTTTATATGCTTTATGAAGATTGAACAATGATATTTAAACACCAATTGTAGCTTAGCATCTCCAATCTCCTTAGAAATGGGTATTTCCCATTGATTAACAGGAATGAAAATATGATAAAATTACGAGGAAAGAACTCCATACCCTCTACACAAAGACCCATTGGGACCCAGAGCTCCCCACTGCTTGAACTTTCTTGTTGCAACATACAAATAGATGCCTCTTTTTCCTCTCCGCATAGACTAGTAAGCTTGTTTATTTAGCTGTGTGTGATGTGGAAGATATATAATATTACTCATGAAGATTAAATATGAAATCATGAATTTTACAAGTTTTATAGATGATTTTTTATTCAAGTATTAGTAACACCAATCACAACTAAAAATAATACACTAATACAATAAATGTTCATTGAATGCACTAATGAAATCACAACTACTAAAACATAGTTAGCCTACTAAATACTTTCACAAAAATAAAACATGAAAAATATCTCTATACTAATTATTCAATTAAACTCTAACAATAGTGTACACACTACAAATACAAATTCAAATGATGTCTACATATTATGCTTCCAAACTATATACATTGAACATATACTCCAAACCCTTTTTTATGAAGTTTCGGTCTCTACATTTTCTTATATAGAAAACATAGTTATTATCATTTAACCATTAAAAATTTGCATTTACTTCAAATCTCCTTCCTCATTTTTATTCTCAATTATTTATCATATTACACACACTATGAGTAAATTTACAATAGAAACTATCTACAATACATCCCTTACTTTTAATATTTTCCATGTCTAATTGATAGCATCGACGTTTCAGATCAAACTCCATGATCCAACATTAGGATTGCAAAAAGAGAAAAGAGTGAGAAGGATAATAGAAAAGAAGGGTAGATAAATAGGTGAGACTAGGGGAGACAACAGAATAAAATAACAAAAGAAAGCTTCAAAAACGCCACAAAAAAACACTAGAAAGATGAAATAAGAAACAAAGAAAACTAGTTGACACAAAGAAGAAATGATCAAAAAGAGATTGAAAAATAAAATGGTAAGGAAATTTAAATATAAAATTAAACAAAGAACCAAAAAGACTAAATAAAAGAAGAGAAAAATAAGATATAATAAAAATCACATTATAAATACAAGAACAATAAAAGAAAAAAGAGGAAATTAAGAATATATTTAAACTAAATTAAAGGGATAAACACTTGATAAAAAAAAAATTGATAAGACTAAGAAATGATTTTATATATATATATAAGAAAAGGAAAATTAAAATGAAACATTAAAAATTAAACAATAGAGAGGGAAAACATAAGAAAATAAATTAAGACAGATATAATTAATAATATTAGTTTAAGGAAAAAACAATAAAAAGAAGAAAGAAAGAAATAATAAAAGCCCAAAATGTAAAAACTTAAAATAATAACAATTAAAAAGAAAAATCAAAGATATTAAAGAGAAGGAATAATATAAAGGTAAAGGAGGATCAAAATCAAAGAGAAAACATGAAAAGTGGGGAAAAGAGGAAAATTAAAAGAACCAAAGAGAGATCAAAGCAATAGGGAGGAGGGGTACAAAATAGGATGACCACAATGAAGGACAACAACGGAAGGAACAAGGGGAGGGATAAAAAGGGGGAGGGGGTAGGTAGCAGGAGGGGAGAGAAAAAGAACAAAAAGGGGAGTGAAAAAAGACAAGACCAATGAATGAGATGGAATCGAGAATGATTCAGAGGGGGATTTCCAAAGCTATTGAGAAGGGGTTTCCAGCAAAAATTGGGATTCCAACCTCCGTCACAGTTGAGGTTGGAGGGGTGATGAAAAATTCCAATGGCCTCTTTGAGCTTACTCTTGAAATAATTGTCTTCTTTGAATAAGATTTCAGTGTTTTCTAAAGAAATTTGGTGTTTCATTTTGGAGGAGTGCTCGGAAAGGGAAGATTTAAAGACCTACTCATGTATTGGGTCAAAACCATGTTCTTTAATTCCGGTGTTAGCAAAGTGACCAGTATCCCCTATGTATTGGGTGCCACATGAACACATCACTTTGTAGACACCATCATTGAGGAAAGAATCAAGAGGGTCCTCGGGGGAAGGGATAAGATTTCTTTAAGTGTGAATGGGCTTGAAGGTGCAGGAAAGGTCCTTTTTTATGAGGATCTTAGCAATTTTGTTGGAGATCCCTTCAACATAGGGTTCAAGGGAGTGAGGGGGTGAGGCCTTAGGTTGAGAGGTAAACTTGACTTTAGCTTGATTAAAAGCTCTATTGATATTCTTCTTTTTATACCTATTTAAATGGTTATAACAATAAAAGTGAAACGAGGTGAGAAAACTAAATAAAGCTTCAAAAACACCATAGAAAGACACTAGAAAGATGAAAACAGAAACAAAGAAAATCAATTGACACAAAGAAGAAATGATCAAAAATAAATTGAAAAATAAAACACTAAGGAAAAAATATAAAATTAAACAAAGAGCCAAAAAGACAATAAAAGAAGACAAAAAATAAGATATAATAAAAACCACATTATAAATACAAGACAATAAAAGCAAAAAGAGAAAATTAAGAATATATTTAAACTAAATTAAAGGACTAAACACTTGATACCAAAAACATAAATTGAGAAGACTAAGAAATGATAAAAGACAAGGATAATAAAAAGGAAAATTAAAATGAAATATTAAAAATTAAAATTTCTTATGTTTTCCCTCTCTATTGTTTAGTTTTAATATTTCATTTTAATTTTCCTTTTTCTTATATTTGTCTTTTATCATTTCTAAGTCTTATCAATTTATGTTTTTGGTATCAAGTGTTTAGACCTTTAATTTAGTTTTAATATATTTTTAATTTTCTCTTTTTTCTTTTATTTAGTTTTTTTCTTTTATTTAGTCTTTTTTCTTCTTTGTTTAATTGTATCTACATACCATGAATTACACAATCTACTATTTCATGATATGAATTTATAAGAAAGAAACAATCCAAGAAATTATAGATGATTTCTAACATTTTGAGATCAAAACCATGAACCAAATAAATAGTCAAATTGATCCAATTATACTAATGCATTTTTAAGGTCAAAAATTTCCTAGTTTGTAGCTACTTCAGATTTGAACATTCATTTTGATGTAGATTCTGTTAGACATATTTTAGAACCATTTCATTCTTTTGCACTTTTTATCAATTATAATTAAAGGTAAAATATGGAGACCTCCTTGGGTGTTGTGGAAACAAAAGTGAAAACCCACAAACTTAAAATATTGCTACACAAATTAGTTTCAAACAAATATAAAATTAAATTAAATGGAATAATCGAATAATAGATAAGACAAATTTATGTGCTAAAACCTTGACAATATGCCAAGGAAACATCCACGGGGAAAAGTATCAGTATTCTTATTGCTCAAAGAAACTTATTACAACCTTCACACAACTATTGCTCTTTAATTACAATTCATTACAATAATTTAGCCTTCAAGGCAACAAGATATATATAATATATTCTACTTGCATGTCAAACTTAGAAAAGAAACAACTTTGTTTTTATTGCTTTGTTTTATCCTTTTGTTTCATTCCATTATATTTTCCAAAGATGAACTTCTACTTTATTTCTATAATTGTTTTCATATCCAAAAATATCTACCTTGACAACAATTTACCTCATACTTGCCCATGCCCATTCATCACCTTTTCTGCAAGCCAAGAGAATTCAAACACCACGTCAACTTCTCTAACTATACTGGTTTTGTAAACATGTTTGTACAATTGTCTAGTGTATGGACTTTCTCAAGAGCTACTCCACCTCCATCAATAACCTATCCTACAAAACAGTATTTAATCACAATATGCTTATTCCTACTATGATAAGATGGATTTTTAGTTAGATGTGTAGCACTTTGACTATCACAAAATACAATCACTATGTCTTTCACTTTCCCAAACTTTCCCAAAAGACCCTTCAACCAAGTTGCCTCTTTGCATGCATGTAAGACAACCATATACTCTACCTCAATAGTGGTTATTTAAGAAACCGTTTCTTGAATCTTTGGCATCCAACAAATAGGCCCTCCTACAAGAGTAAAGACATAACTTGATGTAGATCTCATTTTTTCCAAATCACCTACAAAATTTGAATCAACATAACCACAAACTAAATCACTACAACCATCCAAGGTGATACAATAATCACTTGTACCTCTAAGATACCGAAGCACCCATTTCACTACTACCCAATGGTCTTTACCTAGATTTTCCATGTATCTACTGAAAACACTAACTGCATGTAAAATATTTGGCCGTGTACATACCATCGCATACATTAAAATTCCTACTGCATTAGCATACAATACATGAGACATATAATCCTTTTCTTCTTTATTACTAGGACATAAATTTCAAGAAAGCTTAAAATAAAAAGCTAAAGGGATATTTCTTGGTTTCACATTCTTCATACCAAATCTTATGAGGATCTTCTCCACATAATTTTTTTGTGATAACCAAAGCTTACCATGTTCCCTATCTCTATATATTTCTAAACAATAGATTTTTGGGAATGAGGTTTATAGACTACTCTTGCACTCTTAGGATCTTTCACCTAAAAGGAGAGAGATAAACCCCACCAAAATTAATGTGGTTCACTCAATCTAATGTATGTATGATGTGATTAAGATTAAATGAGATTATCTAAATGCAACTAAGCAATGCAATTGACTGAATATGAATGCAAAATCTAATAAATGTGCAATGTTTGAAAACATAATGTGATATGCAAGCTTGAACTAAAACATGAATGAATGTAAAACATAATTGAAAGCAGGTTGAACAAAGTGCACTTGGGAACTTGATGATGAATTTGGAGTGTCTTGAATGCTGATAGAAATTAGTGAAGATCACTAGTGGGACTCATTTTACACTAACGGTGAATCAATCCTATTGTTGGTTAAAACTCAGGCTAGAAACTAGTTTCTGACTGTCGGGATCTAGAATCTGACAAAATCTAGTTTTTCAACCTTAAGGTGGGACTCATTAACCACTAATGATGAATAAGTCCTCTCCCAAAATTCTGTGAAATTAGGGACCAATTTTGTAACACCAAATCTCAACTTGTCTTCTTGTCGGGTTGACGGAGTCAAATTTGCAAAAAATAGATTGTAGGTTGTCTCCAAGCTTGAAATAGGGTTGATTTGACTTGAAACACTGTGTTGTCTTCTTGAAAAATCTACATACACAAGTCTTCCAACACACATACAAAAGGGGAAAAATGGTTAAGGGTTAGGTTATAGGGATTTTCCTTGGTCAAATCCCACTTTGGTAATCAAACCCTTAATGAATAAATGGAATGAAATGAACAAGGAAAAATGAATAAACAACATGCAAATGTCCTAAACTCACCACAACCTTGTTGAAGAAATTTTAAGTTATGTCAATGGCTACTCCAAGATACTTGATTGAATGATGCAAAGTGCTTGGATGGACGATTGAATTCTTGAATGAATTATTAGATTAGATGTAAAATGAGGAGAAAAGCACTTATTTATACACACTTGTGCCTTAGTAACCCAATAATACATCATCACAGGTCGACATATGGCAATTTTAAGTAAAAAACTAAAAGAAAATTTGAAATATTTTGAATTTTGAGCCAAGAGGGACTCATTCACCACCCATGGAAAATGAGTCCCACCTTGGACTTGTAAGTATGTGTCGGGAATTAAGTCATATTTAATGTTATTTTTTAGGATTATATTCAAAAATACACTTAATTAAGCCTTATGAGTGCATAAAGGGGTCAAATAAAGCATAAGAAAGGTGTAAATAGTGAAATTAAGCCTAGAAAAGCATGAAATCTTGTTACAAGACTTTGCAACACTTCAAAATAGGACTTGATAAGTGATGAAAAGGTTATTTTTAGGTCAATTGTAATGAATAGAGTCTAGAAAAGTGTAGAAATGTTTTACAAAACTTCACAACACCTTCACAAGATGCCTAATTTGAATTTTAAGGATATAATGTGAATGTTTAAGCCACATTACAACATTAAATCAAAGCAAAATGGATCAAGCATCATGAGAGAAAGACCTAAAATATCATTAAAATGTCCAAGAGCCATTTGTTTTTTTGCTCCTAGATCCTTCATATCAAAAGTCATAGCCATATGAGTCTTTAACCCATTGATCTCAACTATGCATTTTCTTGTTACAAGCATATCATCAACATATAATACCAAGATAATGAATAAACCATTTTTCAAACTTTTAAAGTAAACACAATGGTCATAATCACTCCTTGTAAAACTTTTCCTCACCATGAAGGAATCATACTTCTTGTACCATTTCCTAGGACACTAATTCAGGCCATACAATGACTTTTTGAGTTTGCAAATAAATTTCCTGTTGCGATCTTGATCAAAATATTCTAGTTGTTCCATATATATCTCCTCATCCAAATCTCCATGTAAAAACATTGTTTTAACATCTAATTCCTATAGGTTTTCAACTTCTACTTGTAGTGTAGAAAAAAGTATCCCTTTTTCACACTTAACTTGGGAATAATGAATATTAAAATGAGCTTAATTATGCCCTGATTTAGTGTTGTAATGTGTTTTACACATTCACATTAAGTTTAGGGCCCTTTTAAATAAAATGGACTTAATTGTGCCTTATTTAGGGTGATTTAAAGTGTATCTTTACATTTTCAGACTAATCACTTTATTAATTAATTAAGCTTAATTTTCCTTAATTGGCCCCTTTAATTCAAATCTAAGCCTAATTAAATGTAATTTTTGAGGGATAAAACTTGACATTCATAAATTCCATTACACAACACTCAATTTTAGAAGGTGTGTGTCCTAGGTTGGTGATCTAGGACTCATTCTCCACATGGTGAATGGGTCCTCACTAGGTCCTAGGACCCTATTTTTACATGAAATTTCACATTTTTCGAAGTGTGTCCTAGTTAAGTGAGCTAGGACCCATTCGCCACATGGTGAATGGGTTCTCACTTAGACCTAGGACCCATCTTTGAAATATATTTTTAGTGGTATTTTAGTGATTTCAAATGCTATATTTGGTGTCAGCTTGTAATATTTCAATTTCAAGATTTAATGTTAAGATATGTATAAATACAAGGCTATTTCACTTAGTTTCACCTAGAAGATTTCATGCACACTAAGGATATTATAGAGAGAAATTGTAGAAAAAAATTTATGATCAAAAGTTATTTCAAGAGCATTCAAGGGCAGAATTAATGAATATTATTGTGGTAATCAAGATTTCATTTATCATGTCAAAGATGTATTACATCATGCATATTGTTTGAGCTAATGTGTTGATGTAGCATTCAATATCTATCAAGCATATTCAAAGACATTGTTTGATATCAAATTTCATGATCAAGATATATGATGGCACCTTCAAAATTTTCAAATTTTGAGTACCCATGATGAAAAAAGTTGATTTGCACACTCAGAAGTGCCCCTGAAAAATCTACCAAGTAACCTACTTTGGAGGGTCATAATTTGGAGCTAGTAAATTTTCATGTCAAACCCCTTGTTGAGAATATTCATTTGAAATATGTGTACATGTATGTCCATTTTCAGCTTCCCATGATGTGTTTTGACAGGGTTTTGAAACACAAAGCTAGAGGGTTCTAGGACTGTTTTGTTGTTTGTGAACTCTTAGTTTTGTGAAGTGGCCTCCTGTTCAAGCTGATATTTCACAACTAGATGATCGTCATGAAAAATGGATTGGTTCCATGCATTTCCCTCACATTGATATGCTCCCTGGTCTGATTTCAAACACACATGATCTAATTTGATATTTTTTTGAGATCAAAAGCAAATGCAGTTTGTTTTGTTTTTACATTTGCATTTCCAAAATGTTTCAAGATGGTCAAGTTAGACACTTAATATCTTGTGATAAACGATGATTGGAAGAAGCCCTCTTGAACACATGCTCAATGGACCTAAATGATATATAGTGTTTCTAGTGGCAGCTTCTGAGGAGGTGATTTGATATTTTTTCACGGAGGTGACTTGGTGTGCTTGAATTGGTTTTTGATAAGTGTAGTTATAGAAAATTCTGACTAAGCCACTTTGGAATTGAACATCTTGCATCTCAAAATTCTTTTTGACAATCCATCTACTACACCAAGTTCTTGGGTCAAATATCTACATGCTTGTGCATTTTCATGACTTCAAGAGGTCATTTGACTAGTTTTCCATGATGATTCCAGAGGCCAATTGACCTATTTTGACTATTGTGCAAGGTGCCAGAAAATAGATTCTGATGGTTTCCCACCTTAAATTTTTCATCCCAGATGCATATAGAAGCAATTTCAGATCAATTCAAGATGAAATTTGTTTCAAAATGAAAAAAATTTAGTCGGGCCCACATGGGGACCCAACATGCTTACATAGTTATGAAGTTGAGTTGGAAGAATTCACAATATGTGAAAATGAGATGCCAATCTGTAACAAGGAATGTTTATGCTTAAATGTCAGTTGTGCATAGTTGTGATCATATAGGTTAAGATTCCATGTCAATCTCATCAAGAAGTATCAAGGATTTGTAAAGTGATACAGATTGTGCAGTTTCATAGTGCAATAATGTGGTAGAATTACCTTCATCAGAAATAGTGATGAGTGACTATAAACATCCAAAACTTCAAGTGTTTAAAATGTATGGACTCCTTCCATCAACTTGAGATGGTGTTGGTTTGAATTTCCATGGGATGAATTCACAACACTATTTGATTTTGCTTGGTTGTTTGAGTAGCCACATAATACTGAGAAAGAAAATAATTTATACATATGCTAATGTTGTTCAAATTTCTTGAGCATATGGATATCTCCTTTTTTAAGAGAAAATAATTTCTAAGGAATCACAGGTAGAAGTGTCAATTGTTGAAGGTTTGAACAATGTCATTATTGAACACAATAAGAGATGGGGATATTTCTCCAATAATTATATTCACATGATCCTAAAGCCTTTATGTTTTGCAAACACATCGATTTCTTTATTTGTGCTTGGTAACTTGAAATTAAAAGCAACATGGAGTAAATAAATTTTGAAGAATCCTTATATTCACATTACCTTTTCTATCTCATTGCAATGCAAGGAGAAATGAAAGGACTAGGCTTTCATCTTTGTGAAGGCTATGGATGGTGTCTTATTTGAGTTATAGTGGGATATAAGTCACAACACTTTTAATCTTGCTTTGATTTCTTGAACAACTACATGATACTGAAAAAGATCAATTACATGGGTAAATATTGTTAGGTTTTCCTAATTTTGTGGACACACATCATGTTTTGCAGCCATGGCACAAATTGAGGCAGAGATCCAATTAAATTTTGATCTGTATGGGGCATATCTTGAAGTGGAACAAACTCATCGAATTTTTGTGCAATTGAAAACCGATGACTGGAATTAGGGCGAAAGAAAATTTTATGTTATACAACGTGAATTAGATATAAGGAATTCTCATGTGGCATTTTCACATGGGAATTGAAATTGTTTTGCATCCTTTCACAACTTTTGAAAGGGGGAATCTACATTGTGAGTTGTCATTTTAAGGGAAAGGGCTAGTGTCATCTTTACCTTCCTTAGGTCATCTAGAGAGTAACTTTGGACTGGGTTCTCCTGGTAGATCCATCTCATCTACTTCAGGTTTTTGAGGCAGTGGACATTATTCTTCAAACTATCAAAGTTTATCTCCTTCACGGGGCCAATCACCAATAAAGGTGCCAAATGATGATCTATTTCTTGCTCGGGAATATTTTTTGCATATTCAAAGTTATATTGTGAGTCTTGGCGCTGAAACAGGGAGATGTGAAGTGGGAAACCAACATGATAGATGAAGGATGAATTTGACATTGTAAAGAAATTTTTACAGAAATGTAATATGTTGTTGCAGGAAGTGTCATTCTTTTATGTTTGATGCAATGGAAACCCAAAAACATGATTATTTTGCAAGACGAGCAGGTTCATGCTTGCTATGAAAACTTATCAAAAATGTATAGGGTTTCTATTTTGGCATCCCACCCGATCTTCATTCTATTTGGCTTGAATTAGCGAATGATGGGTTGAGGAGGAGCTTCATCCATCACTGATTTGAAATTCTTCTACCTCAGTGCATTCATGATGCATGATGTTGAGTCTTCTCTATTGTGTATCATTGTTTATCATCTCCATTTTCTCATTCCATTCACGATATGTGATGATACAATCTCCTTATTTCTCCCATCACCATTGTATTCTATTTTCCTCTCCTCAATATGCAATTGGCGATGCTTGAGCAAGGTTTTTGTGAGGCAATGGTGGGCCCATGGGTTATAATCATATGGAATTATTGTTT
Organism: Sequoia sempervirens; assembly: GCA_007258455.2. Classification (NCBI taxonomy): domain Eukaryota; kingdom Viridiplantae; phylum Streptophyta; class Pinopsida; order Cupressales; family Cupressaceae; genus Sequoia; species Sequoia sempervirens. The sequence goes on along the minus strand of VDFB02373365.1, from coordinate 301,577,830 downwards.
TTTGAAATATTAAATGGTGGGAAGTAAAATTGGCACGGGTAAATTTTTTGCTTTTATTTAACCTAGTAAAAAAAATCAAAATCCCCAGTAAAATAAAATAAAATCTCTTTGTTGCTGATACAAATTTAAAATGCATGGGTAAAATTTTATATTTTCTTGAGAAAATTTTGAAAACCTTTAACTTTTAAAATGGAAAAGGGGTTTTATTTGTAAAATGCAAGATAAAGGTGCATGGGTAATGTGATTTTCACAGCCCGATAAAGAATTTATTTGTTGGGTAATGAAATAATGTATTTCATGGAGCTACAAGTAAAAGTAAATGGTGAATACACATGTGGGTTTCTTTTACACCTAGGAGTGAAGAATGAAGGCTCTCACTTGAGAGATTTTTTAGCTGCGAGTAAAAGGAAGATATTTTCTACAATGGGGTATAAAGAATTATGTGTCTTCCCATGTGGAATATTTTTTTGTTGTAGGGTAGTGGAGTGATGAAGCGGGAAAACAATTTGTTGAATGAGACTTTTCTTCAAGTAGTGGGAAATTATTGATCTATGGATCTAAGTTTTCTAGGTGTTTGCAAGAGATCTTCACTTAGGGTTTTACATTTTCCTTTAAGTGTTTTTTTCTACTTCATTTTTGAGAGGGCTTCTTTGTAATTAATCGCAAAGAACATTTTAATGAGAATACAGAGCATTTTATAGTCAAGTATTAGGGTCTGAGTTTGTTAATATCTATGTAATTTTGATTGCAATACTGGAAAAATAATGTTGAATGGTGCAAGTTTGACACCATTTTACTCTCCTATGTATTGGTTTTATAGATTATGGATAATATAATCAAGGTTATCTTATGTCTCTATTAACTTCAAATGGATATGTGGCTCTATTCTTGTTTATTAATTCAAATAATTAATGTAGTTACTTGAATATGGTTATAAATTTGTATTAAACTGAGTGCTAGGATGCTAGTAAGTAGTAAAGGTTAAGAAACAATGCTTAAATATTATAATCCAACATTTCAGAGCTTCATATAATGCCAGGTGTGAAATTTTTTATTAGATTATGTAGGTGTTTGAGTTGACTTCATTCCAAGAATGAGGCACTGATCTAAGTGTGTTATTCATGTTACATTTGTTGGATAATTCAGTAGCTAATCACAATTTATAATCAATTTACTTATCATTCTTATTGTGGGTGTGTGTGGAATTCAATAAATCATCTCTCACATTTAATGTGTACACTGCCATGAAGGTCAACCATACCTTCAAGGTATTTTGTGGATGGTAAGAATATAAAGGAGAATTATATGTTTATTGTGTGTTTGATACTATGGCACACAAGTATTTGGAAGCATAATATTGGGATCAATCTCCCAATTTTAATAGAGCCTAAAGTGGAGGGGAGAAAGGGTTATACTTCAAGCTCCTATTCATTGGCTAGTGAGCTTGAATATTCTTAAGCATAAGAGTTGTCTACCCCTTAGAGGACTTGAAGGTTCTACTGGAAAAACACCAACAGATTGGCGACTCTATTGGGGAGAACTTTGGAAAATTCTAATAGAGGATCATCTAGCCTTAAGAGTCATTGAAGTTTCAAAACAGTTTGTAAGCAGAGATTGGAAATTGTGGAGTCTTATTTTCCCATCTGAGTCACCAAAATATTGGTGACTCTACTGGGGAGAATCAAAGGAGTATCCATTTGGAAAGAGTCAATAATTTGGTGAATCTAAACATCTGGTTCAAGTATTGAGAAGTTTACAGACCTGGAAGTGGTTTTGTTGTAGTAATTTTAAAGATTTTATGCATGAATCTACTGTGGGAGAAGACCCAGAAGGAAATTCATCTTTGAAGGAGCTTCACATTGCTTGAAGTTCAGTCCTTTGTAAAGAGAGGTGGTGAATCTATCAAAAGAACCTAATGAAGACGTGAAGAATGTTTCAGATCAACAAATATTTCTAGTCAGGAAGAATTTTCAGTAGCTACAACATATCCAGGTATTTTTTAGTTTTGGTTTTCAAGAAAGATAAATCTGCATATGAAAACCATATTTGAAAGTCTTAAAAAAAAAAAATCCCTATTGAGTGAAACTAAGCACTAAGAAAGGAAATAGTAGTGATAGGATTTCATACTTTTGTATTACTAGATTGCATCTTTTATCATGAATTAATGTATGCAATTTTTTTGAAGAATCTAATTTAGAAGATCTTAAACATGATGAGATAGGAATTTGCATTGTAAAATATTAAGATCAAGTTGTAAAAGAAGTTTGAGTTTCCCTATTTAATTGGATAGTATGAAAAGGCTTGTAGAGTAGTAAGAAAATGTATCATCAACCTATGCATCCCTGTGTGGACCCAAATGTAACAATGTATAGTATGCAGCCCCTGTCATGTAATAAAATGAATTTCAGCACTAAAAGGCATAGATCCATAAATTTCAGTGGTATTTTGGGGTTTACCAATGTTATTCCTAGTAAAATTAGGGAACACTTGCCCAAATTCAACAATGAGAAGTCTGAATCAGCTAGTAGGCATTTGTAAGAATTAAATAATCTAATGGATGATTACAAAGTTGACCATGAGAACGTGATCATGAGGTTGTTTTTTCAGTCCCTAAAGGAAGATTAAAGAGATTGGTTCTCTTATTTACCAGCATGCTCTATCTATTCTTGGAGTGATTTTATGGCATTGTTCATGGAGAAATTTGATGAAAGAATCAATACTAGTTTTGTGCTCAATAATTTTATGAGCATTGAGAAAGAAGAGGATGAGCTGGTTCCAACATTTAATCAAAGATTTGCTAAAACATTGAGGGATATTCTTGAGATTTTGAGACTAAGTGATGTAGTGTGTTTGGTTGTTTATCTGGGAGCTTTTGATAATGAGATGAGTTATTTGCTGAGAGATAAGGATCCTAAAATCTTTCATCAAGCCTATGGGATAGCCATGAACATTGAAAACAACTAGAAATATGGAATGTAAAGGAGTTATATTTCTACAAGTGTTTGCTACCCTGAGACTCCAAATATTGATGAAAGGTATAAGTCAGAAATTGAAAATGGATGTTAGAGCACTTACACCCCTACAGTCCTATCCTACACATAATTCCATAATGTTGATCATATAGAGCCCCAAAAAAAAATTCAAGAAGCTACATGCATTTGTGATCATATGGTCTTTGTTCAAGTCCTCTCTTGCATAAGGAGACATGAAGGAGAATCATCATATTATGATATCTATTCAATATTTTTGAATACCCTATCTACAATTCCTAAGTGTCACAAACTTGAAAATTCAGAATGTATTGATTTATTTTATGAATATTATGAACCATGTTTGAGTGATCTTCCAAAGGAGTTGAATCCTGTTAGGCTTGACCAAGTGTGCGAATACTTTTCTCTTTTTGAAAATGATAATCTATGATGATAATGATTTTATTGCTCCATATAAGTCAAGCAATAAGATAACACATAAGAAAGATGAGAGTAGAGAAAAGGTTGAAAATGTACACCTCAGTGAAGCAAGTGAAATGAGTGACATGTTCATTGGTTATGTAGATAATGACAATAGTCATCATTTTTCAAATGCATTGTCTAGAGAACAAAAGGAGGTATGTGAAGTTATCCCCTGTTGCAAGTCTATTAATCAAGGAATAGAAATGGGCTCAAGTATTCAACATGGTGAATCAACCCAAGTGATTGGTGATGTTGAAGTAGTGTGTGAAAATAGCAAATCTAAAGAGCGGGATCCTAAATACATGTTTGGTATCCTCCCAGGTTTTGATTCTTATGATGATTCTAGTACCTATGCTCCTATGGAAGACATAAAACTAAGCATTCAGTTTGAAAATTCTAAACATAGTTTCAGTGTTGATGATTCCTCTTGTTGTAGTAATGATGATGCCATTGGATATGATCATTCCTCTTTTGATCATTGTTATCCTCACATGAAGAAGAGATAGAATCATTTGTTGCAAATAAGAGATATGATGATAATTATGGGAATGCATATTTGCTTGAGAAGGAACAACTTTCTTCCTGTGAAGAGTTTTTAGAACGTGAGTCAAAGATGTTAACTATTGAGGATATGAATGAAATTGAAAATCTATCTACATGCTCTTCTAGTGATTATAATGATTTTGAATATAATGATGATATGAAAGATTTAGACCTTCATGCTGAGGAGGCTGAGGCTTTTATGATAGCAATGAATGTGAGGGAAAACCCCTTATTTGATGAGCCTCCATCTTCACTAGAGATGATAAATAGTGATCCTTATTGGTGTAGAGATAACCCACTCTTTGTTGAGGACTCTAATGATGCATCTAACAGAAGGTCAGAGTGTGGTTTTGAGAAAACAAAGCAACACAACGATGAGCTCCTCGAGGGAATTACCTATGAATGTTTTAAATTTGATACAGATGTTGCAAATAAGGTTGAGCATCATGATGCCAACTACTTGGAAGAGTATGAATACTTTCAATTTCTAGTTCATTTGGTAGGTATTTTGATGAAGCATGACAATGAGATGAAGAGTAAGGAATGTTATCTCCAATATGAACATGCTTCATGTAATGAATATAACACATATGTATTGTGTGGTGAAGAATATTTTTAGTTTATGCCTGATTATACAATGAAGAATGACAAAGATTACATTAGCAATGTTATGCTCAGAAAAGTTGTGAGAATTTTTTATGGCAATGTTTGTAATCAAGAAGATTTTAGTGGTAAGCACATATTTCTGCTTGCTAGAGGAGGGCTATACTTGTAGCAGTGGCATGACAGAGGTAAATGTGGGTTAAGGGAAATCAATTCCTTCAATAGGATAGTTTTTTATAGAGGCAAACATTGGTTCTTCTTTTCATTTGGTGGTTTGGGGTCATCAAATGTGGTTTGAAAGATTGAACAAGGACTCTATCACCCAATGTTTTGGCACTTGTTCTGCTCTCCCAAAGATCTAAAATCTCACCATGCTCGCAAGGGACATGTGTCCCCAGTCGAAGCCATTGATGGAACCTTCAAAATTTTCAAATTTTGAGTTCCCATGATTAAAAAAGTTGATTTACACACTTAGAAGTACCCCTGAAAAAACTACCCAAGTGACCTACTTTGGAGGGTAATAATTTGGAGCCAATTAATTTTCATGCCAAACCCCTTACTGAGCATATTGATTTGACATATGTGTGAATGTATTTATTTTTTCAGTTGGGTATGTGCAAGATTATCATGGAAAAAATAGGCCCTTAAGTGGCAAAAATTCAGAAAAATCAAAGTCAGGCAACTTGACGTAAAAATTTGAATAAGTTATCTATATTATTTCAAAAATATGTAAGAATATAATCTGTAGCAAATTGAATGTAGTTTCTAAACTACTAGGTTTATTTTTTTTAAATAATCTTTTTGGTGAAAATTTGAAATTTCAATGCAATAGTACCTAAATTTTAGGGAAAAAATAAGAAGTAGGTGTTTTTCTGACCACCCTAACCACAATAAAATGATAAAAAAAAATATAATATTTTAGATATAAGTAGAGGACTCATGTCCCAATGTGATGCATATTTTTTTGTAATTTTTTTCCAAGTAAATAATTAATTATGAATTTTTTATTACAATTTTTAAAAAATATTAAAAATCGTATGTCTAACCACCTTAACTTGGTCAAAACTTCATGAATTTATTATTATTATTTTTTAATCCTATAGTATGTGAAGCACAGAATGTGGCACATGTTTCAGATTCAAAAAATGTGATAACATTTGAAAGCTGTAGATGTTTTTCAATCAGCCCATCAATCAGGACTTTAGTCATAATTCAAATAGAAAATGAATAATAATAATTTATTAAATTCAAAGTAAAGCATAATTTATATTGGTGGAAAGCTGAGAATATCCTTTAAAAACCCTTTTCATTTCATCTATTTTGGGTTAAAAAAAATTTGTCGGCCACATACCCTACACATACCCATCATATTGTCACATTTTGGCCCATCATGATCCTGCACATACCCAGCTTCCCATGATGAGTTTTGGCAGGGTTTTGAAATGCAAAGCTAGAGGGTTCTGGGACTATTTTGTTGTTCATGAACTCTCAATTCTGTGAAGTGGCCTCCTATTTGAGCTGATATTTCACAGCTAGATGATCATCATGACAAATGGATTGGTACCCTACATTCACCTCACATTCATATGCTCCCTGGTTTGGTTTCAGAGCCACATTATCTAATTTGATACTTTTTGGAGATCAAAAGAAAATGTAGTTTTTTTTGTTTTTACATATGCATTTCCAAAATGTTTCAAAGTTTGGCCATTAATATCTTATGATGAATGATGATTGTAGAAAATCCCTCTTCCACACATGCTCAATGGACCTAAATGATCTATTGTTTCTAGTGGCAGCTTCCCAGTAGGTGATTCCACATAATTTCATGAAGGTGACTTAGTGTGCTTAAATTGGTTTTAGATAAGTGCAATTGCAAAAAAATTTGACTGAGCCACTTTGGCATTGAACATCCTACACCTCGAGATTTTTTTTGACAAGCCATCTGCTGCACTAAGTTCTTGGGTCAAATGTCTACATGCATGTACATTTTCATGACTTTAGGAGGTTGTTTGACTAGTTTTCCACGACGATTCTAGAGGCCACTTGACCTATTTTGACTATTGTGCAAGCTACTAGAAAATGGATTCAGATGGTTCCCCACCTTAAATTTTTCATCCCAGATGCATATAGAAGTGATTTCAGATCAATTTAAGATGAATTTTTTTTTAGAATGAAAATTTTCTAGTCGAGCCCATATGGGGACCGACATGCTTACATAGTTATGAAGTTGAGTTGGAAGAATTCACAATATGTGAAAATGAGATGCTAATCTATAACAAGGAATATTTATGCTTAAATTTCAGTTGTGAATAGTTGTGATCATATAGGTTAAGATTCCATGTCAATCTCATCAAGAAGTATCAAGGAGCTATAAAGTGATACAAATCATGCAGTTTCAGAGTGTAATAATGTGGCGGAATTACCTTCATTAAAAATAGTGATGAGTGACTATAAACATCCAAAACTTCAAGTGTTTCAATTGTATGGACTCCTTCCATCAACTTGAGGTTTTTTTGGTTTGAATTTCCATGGGATGAAGACACAAAACCATTTGATTTGGCTTGGTTATTTGAGTAGCCATATAATACTAAGAAAGAAAATATTTTATACATGCTAATGTTGTTCAAATTTCCTGAGCATAAGGATATCTACTTTTTAAAAGAAAATACTTTCAAAGGAAACATAGGTAGAAGAGTCAATTGTTGAAGGTTCAATGTCATTATTGAACATAGTAAGAGCTCAGGATATTTCTCCAATAATTATATTCATAGGAGCCTAAATCCTTTGAGTTTTGCAAAAAAATCAATTGCTTTATTTGTGCTTGGTAACTTGAAATTGAAAGTAGCATAGAGTAAATCAAGTTTGAAAAATCCTTATATTGATGTTACCATTTCTATCTCATTGCAATGTGAGGAGAAATTAAAGGACTAGTCGTTCATCTTTGTGAAGGTTGGGGATGGTGTCTTATTTGAGTTATAGTGTGATAGAAGTTACAACACTTTTAATATTGATCTGATTGCTTGAACAACTACATGTAATGAAAAAGCAGATCAATTGCATATGGTAAATATTGTTAGTTTTTCCTTATTTTTTAGGTGCACATCATGTTTTTCAGCCATGGATCGAATTGGGGTAGAGATCCAATGAACCCTTGATCTATTTGGAGCATATCTTGAAGTGGAACAAACTCATCAAATTTTTGTTCAACTAAAAACTGATGATTGGAATTAGGGTGAAAGAAAAGTTTAAGTTACATGGCGTGAATTAGATATAAGGAATTCTCATGTGGCATTTTCACATGGGAATTGAAATTATTTTGCATCCTTTCACATCTTTTGAAAGGAGGAATCTACATCGTGAGTTTTCATTTTTAGGGCAAGGGCCAGTGTCATCTTTAACTTCTTTGGATCATCTGGAGAGTAACTTTGGACTAGGTTCTCATGGTAGATCCATCTCATCTACTCCAAGTTTTCAAGGTAGTGGAATTTACTCTTCTAACTATCAAATTTTATCTCCTTCATGGGGTCAATCACCATCAAAGGTACCAAATAATTATCTATTTCTTACTCAGGAAGCTTTGTTGCATATTCAAAACTATATTGTGAGTTGAAGATATCAAGTTCCCACAATCCATCAAGTAGTGCAGTAAAAATTTCTGGATTTGATTGTGTTTTAGTTTTTCACATCAACGTTTCGAATCATACTACATGATCCATCATCAGGATGAAAGAGAGCTGGAGGAAAAGAAATGGATTGTTGCATACCAAAGCAAGCTAAAAAGAGAGAGAGGGGATACAAGGAAGGGGGCACACGGTTCGAGGTTAAGGGTAGATTAAAAAATAGAAAAGAAAAGGAGTAAAGGAGAAAATAAATAAGGAAAATGAACCCTAGATAGCACCTTGAAGAGGGAATGAAGAATGAAAGGAATTAAAAAAAATAAAGTTATAAAGGAAGCAAGATAAAGAAATAGAGAGTAAAAGAAAACTAGAATTTGAATAATCAGAAAGGTTCAGATTAAGATGAAACAACAAGAACTAGAATAAGAATTATGCCTAAGATCTACCTTCTTCTCTTTCCAAGGGGTCATCTATGAGCAAGTTGATGGTGTTGCCATGGGTTCTCCTCTCTCCCCTATCATCACAAACCTTTACATGGAGCAATTTGAAGAAATTGCCCTTTCCTCTTTCCCTCTCAAACCGAAGTGGTGGAAGCGATATGTGGATGACACTAATGTTTGTTGGCCTCATGGTCTTGACAAATTAGAATATTTTCATTCTCATCTCAATAGTGTTTCCCATTGCATCTCCTTCACCAAGGAACTCGAAGTTGATGGCCAACTCCCTTTCCTTGATATCTTGCTCATTAAGAAATCAGATGGTTCCCTTGGCCGTCGAGTCTTTCATAAAGCAACCCATACTGACCTCTACCTCCATCCCGCTTCTCATCATCACCCTAGCCAAAAATTTGGGGTCCTTAAAACCCTCGCCATGTGTGCTTTTCGAATTTGTGATGAGGAATACTTAAACCAGGAGTTGGCTCATCTCTGCAATGTCTTCATCCTGAATGGTTACACTAACAAAAAAATCTCTAAAGCTTTCAACCAAACTAGAGCAAATCTCCATCCCCAAACCAATACATCCATACCTAATTTCCTTCCTTGTGCTTCCCTTCCTTATATTGAAGGCATCTCCCACAAAATTTCCAAGATCCTCCTCAAAAAAGGACTTTGTTGCGCCTTTAAGCCCCTTTCGACTTTGAGAAACCTCATTCCTTCTCTTAAGGACCCTAAAGACATCCTTCTTGAATCAGGTGTTTATAAGGTGGTTTGCTCTTGTGGCATCCCTTACATAGGGGAAACGGGTCACTCTTTTAGGAGAAGAATCAAAGAGCATAGTGCAGACATCAAGCATGATCGTGTCTTCAAATCCGCTCTCCCAGAGCACTCTTCTTTCACCAAACACCACATTTGTCTGGAAGACTTTCAAGTTTTATACAAAGAAGACAACTTTTTTAAGAGAAAACTCAAGGAAGCCATTGAAATTAGCAATCATCCCACCAACTTGAATCATGATGAGGGTTGGAATCTCAGTCTTTCCTGGCAACCTCTGTTATCCAATCTTAGAAACCACCATCTTAACCACTCTTGACTGTCTCCCTCTTTTCCCTTTTCATTCCCCCTTCGTTTCTTGAGGGTTTCTTTTTGTTTTTTGTTTCTTCCTTTCTGCTTCTCCTCACTCCTCTGGGCTTTTCCTTCCCCTCTTTTGTCGGGTGTCCTCATTACCCGCCTTTTTTGTCATTTTTCTACTCTCTTCAGTTTATTTCTTTACCTTCTTGTATTGGGTCCTTGCTCTTAGTTTTAGTCAATTTTCCTTTACTCCTTGTTTATCTTCTAACATCTTTGTAAATTTATTACTTAAATATTGTATTATTTTTACTAGATGCTTTATAACAAATATTATTTTATTTTATTTTATTTTGTCTTATTACCTTAAAATTTTCTCCTATAATTACATCTTTGTTACTTTATTTATTATTCTTTAGTTATTTTATTTTATTTTATTTTAATTAATTAATTTATTTTTAATTTTTAATTTTAATTTAATTTTAATTTTATTTTTATTTTTATTTTTATTTTTATTTTTTATTATTTTATTCATTAGAATAAACTTTTTATTTTTTTTAAAGCTTTTATTTTTATTTATTATTCTTAGTTATTTATTTTATTTTGTTATTTTCTTCTTTATTAATTTGTTTTTGTTATTTTATGTTATTATCATATCATTCTTATTTTTATTATTATTTTATTTTTATTTTTATTTTATTTTATTTTTAATTTTTCTTTTTATCTTATTTTGATTTGTTTATCTCTTAAATTTTAATTTTATTTCTTTCTTTATTTTATTTTGTTATTTTCCTTGATTTATACCTATATCTTTTTATTATCTCATTTTTATTTATTTATTTATTTATTTCTTTATTTCTTCTTCTTTCTTTTTTTATTTCTATTTTTGTTCATTAAATTATAATTTTAACTTTCTAATTTTATTTTTATTCCTATTTACTTATTTATTTATTTTATTATTATTATTATATTTTAATAGAAACTATATATTAATTAATAAACATTATATAATATTTATAATATTAATTTTTATTTTTATTATAATAAATTTCTTTATATAATTCTCTTTTAGTCATTATATATTATTTTCCTCTCTTTTTCTTTTAATTTTTAATTTTTTGGGCTCTTTTTATTCATCTTAAATTGGTTCTTTCCTCGATTTATTTTTGGGTTCTCTTCATTGTTGTTGCTTCCTTGTTCTTGTTATTTCATCTTAATTTGAACCTTTCTGATTATTCAAATTCTAGTTTTCTTTTACTCTCTTTTCTTTATCTTGCTTCCTTTATAACTTTCTTTGTTTTAATTCCTTTCATTCTTCATTCCCTCTTCAAGGTGCTATCTAGGGTTCATTTTCCTTATTTATTTTCTCCTTTACTCCTTTTATTTTCTATTTTTTAATCTACCCTTAACCTCGAACCATGTGCCTCCTTCCTTGTATCCCCTCTCTCTCTCTTTAGCTTGCTTTGGTCTACAACAATCCATTTCTTTTCCTCCAGCTCTCTTTCATCCTGATGATGGATCATGTAGTATGATTCGAAACGTTGATGTGAAAAACTAAAACACAATCAAATCCAGAAATTTTTACTGCACTATATTGTGAGTCTTCGCATTGAAATAGGGAGATGCGAATGGAGAAACCAACGTGATAGATGAAGATTGAATTTGGCATTGTAAAGGAATTTTTACACAAATACAGTATGTTTTTGTGGGAAGCGTCGTTCTTTGATGTTTGATGTAGTGGAAACCCAAAAACATGATTATTTTGCAAGAGGAGCAGGTTCTTGCTTGCTATGAAATCTTATCAAAAATGTAGAGGGTTTCTATGTTAGCATCCCATTCGATCTTCATGCTATTTGGATTGGAGCAGTTGAATTTGGAGCACTGAATGATGGGTTGAGGAGGAGCTTCATCCATCACTGATTTGAAAGTCCTTTTCCTCAGTGCATTTGCAATGTGTGATGTTCAGTCTTCTTTGTTGTGTATCCCTTTTTGTCATCTCCATTTTCTCATTCCATTTGTGATACATGATGATGCATTCTCCTTATTTCTCCCATCACCATTGTACTCCATTTTTCTCTCCTCAATCTACAAATTGGTTATGCCTGAGCAAGGTTTAGCAAGGTTTTTATGAGGAAATGGTGGGTCCATGGGTTATAGTCATATCACATTATTGTTTTTTGAAAGATTAAACAGTGGGAAGTAAAATGGGCACAGGTAAATGCTTTGTTTTTATTTAACCTGGTAACAAAATTAAAAACCCCATATTAAAAAAAATCTCTTTGTTGCTAATATAGATTTAAAATGCATGGGTAAAATTTTATATTTTTTGTAGAAAATTTTTAAAACCTTTCACTTTTAAAATGGCAAAGGGGTTTTATTTGTAAAATAAAAGATAAAGGTGCATAGGTAATGTGATTTTCATAGCCTGACAAAATAATTTAATTTCCTTCCCAATAAATTTAAAGACTTTATTTGTTGGGTAATGAAATAATGTATTTCACTGAGCTACAAGTAAAAGTAAATGGTGAATACACATATGGGTTTTTTTTACAGCTGGGAATGAAGAATGAAGGCTCTCAATTGAGAGATTTTACAGCAACGAGTAAAAGGAAGATATTTTCTATAGTAGCATATAAAGAATGATGTGTCTTCCCATGGGGTATTATTTTTTGTTGCAGGGCAGTGGAGTGATGAAGCAAGAAAAAAAATCTTTGGATGAGATTTTTCTTCAAGCAGTGGGCAGTTATTGATCTATGAAGCTGAATTTTCCAAGTGTTTGTAGGCTCAAATCTTCACTTAGGGTTTTACATTTTCCTTTAAGTGTTATTTTCTACTCCATTTTTGAGAGGGATGTTTTGTAATTAATCACAGAGAACATTTTAATGAAAATATAGAGAATTTTAGAGTCAAGTCTTGGGGTCTAAGTCTATCAATATCTATGTAATTTTGATTGAAATACTAGAAAAATAATGTCGAATGGTGCAAGCTCGATACCATTTTACTCTCCTATGAATTGGTTTTACAGATTATGGATAATATAATCAAGGTTATCTTATTTGTCTCTATTAACTTCGAATGGATGTGTGGCTTTATTCTTGTTTATTAATTAAAAGAATTAATTTAGGTACTTGAATGTGGTTGTATATTTGTAATCAACTAAGTGCTAGGATGCTAGTAAGAAGTAAAGGTTAAAACATAATTATGAAATACTATAATGCAACATTTTAGACCTTCATATAATGTTAGGTGTGAAAATTGTTATCAAATTATATATAGGTGTTTGAGTTGACTCTATTCCAAGGCTAAGGAATTGATCTAAGTGTGTTATTCATGTTATATTTGTTGGTTAATTCAGCAACTAATCACATTTTATAATCAATTTACTTATCATTCTTATTGTGGGTGTGTGTGGAATTCAATAAATCATATCTCTCATGTTTAATGTGTACACTAACATGAAGGTTAGCCATACCTTCAAGGTATTGTACCTGTTAAGCATATAAAGGAGAATTATATGTTTACTATGTGTTTTATACTGTGGCACACAAGTATCTAAAGGAATACTATTGAGATCACCCTCCCAAGTTTAATAGAGCCTGAAGTGCAAGGGAGAAAGGGTTATACTTCAATCTCTCATTCGTTAGCCATTGAAATTGAAGATTCTTAAGCATAAGGGTTGGCTACCCTTTAGAGGACTTTAAGGATCTACTGGAAAAACATGTTGGTGACTCCACTCGAGGGAACTTTGGAAAATTCTAATAGAGGATCATCTAGCCTTAAGAGTCATTGAGGTTTCAAAACTGTTTGTAACCAAAGGTTGGTAATTGTGGGGTCTTATTTTCCCATTTGAGTCACCAAAAAATTGGTGACTTTGCTAGGGAGAATCAAATGAGTATCCATTTGGAAAGAGAAGAATTTGGTGAATCTAAACATCTGGTTCAGATATTGAGAATTTTTCAGACCTGGAAGTGGTTTTGTTGTAGCAATTTTAAAGAATTTATGCATAAATATGTTGTGGGAGAAGACCTAGAAGGAAATTCATCTTTGAAGGAGCTTCATATTGCCTGAATTTTAGTCCTCTGTAAAGAGAGGTGGTGACTCTGTCAAAACAACTTGATGAAGATGTGAAGAAAATTTTAGATCAACAAAGATTTCCAGTCAAGAAGAAGAATTTATAGTAGCTGCAACATATCCAGGTACTTTTTAGTTTTGGTTTTCAAGAAAGATAAATCTATATATGAAAACCATATTTGAAAGTCTTAAAAAAAAAATCTTTCCCTATTGAGTGAAACTAAGCACTAAGAAAGGAAAAATTAGTGATAGGATTGCATACTTCTATATTACTAGATTGCATCTTTTATTATGAAGTGATGTGTGCAATGATTTTGAAGAAACTCATTTAGAAGATCTTAAGCATGATGAGATAGGAATTTTCATTGTAAAAGCTTAAGATCGGGTTGTAAAAGAAAATTGAGTTGTCTTGTGTAATTGCATAGTATGAAAAGGCTTGTAGAGTTGTAAGAAAATGTATCATCAACCTATGCATCCCTATGTGGACCCAAATGTAACAATGCATAGTATGCAGCCCCTCTCATGTAATAAAAGAAATTTCAGCACTAAAAGACATAGAGCCATAAATTTTAGTGGTATTTTGGGGTTTCCTAATGTTATTCCTAGTAAAATTAGGGAACACTTTCCCAAATTCAATGGTGAGAAGTTTGAATTAGCAAGTATGCATCTACAAGAATTCAATAATCTAATGGATGATTACGAAGTTGACCATGAGGACATGATCATGAGGTTGTTTGTTCAATCCCTAAAGGGAAATTCAAGAGATCGGTTCTCTTATTTACCAGCATGCTCTATCTATTCTTGGAGTGAGTTTATGGAATTATTCATGAAGCAATTTGGTGAAAGAATCAATAGTATTTTTTTGGTCAATAATTTTATGATCATTGAGAAAGAAGATGATGAGCTAGTTCCAGCATTTAACCAAATATTTTCTAAAACATTGAGGGATATTCTTGAGGTTTTGAGACTGAGTGATGTATTGTGTTTGGTTGTTTATCTAGGATCTTTTTATAATTAGATGAGCTATATGTTGAGAGATAAGGATCCTAAAACCTTGCATCAGGCCTATGGGATACCCATGAACATTGAAAACAACCAGAAATATGGAATGCAAAGGATTTATCTATCTATAAGTATTAGTTGCCCTAAGACTTCAAATATTGATGAAAGGTATAAGTCAAAAATTGAAAATGAATGTCAAAAATCTTACACCCCTACTATCCTAGCCTACACATCATTCCATAATGTTGATCACATAGAGCCCCAAACAAATTGTCAAGAATTTGCATGCATTTGTGATCATATGGTCTCTATTCAAGCCATCTCTTGCATAAGGAGACATGAAGGAGAATTAGCATATGATCTTTATGCAAGATTTTTGAATACACTGTCTACAATTCTTGAGTTTCATAGACTTGAAAATTTAGAATGTATTGATTTATTTTATGAATCTTGTGAACCAAGTTTGAGTGATTTTCCAAAGTAATTGAATCCATTTAGGCTTGACCGAGTGCGTGAATTATTTTCTCTTTTTGAAAAGATTAGAGATGATCATCAAGAAGCTACCATGTTTTCAATCTATGATGATAATGATTTTGTAGCTCCATATAAGTCAAGCAGTAAGATATCACATAAGAAAGAAGAGAGTACAACAAAGGTTTAAAATGTACAGCTTAGTGAAGCAAGTGAAATGAGTGGCACATTCATTGGTTATGTAAATAATGACAATAGTCATCATTTTTCAAATGCATGGTCTAGAGAACAAAAGGAGGTATGTGAAGTTATCCCTTGTTGCAAGTCTCCTAATCAAGGAATAGAAATGGGCTCAAGTATTCAACATGGTGAATCAACCCAAGTGATTGATGATGTTGAAGTAGTGTGTGAAAAGAGCCAATCTAAAGAGTAGGATCCTGAATACATGTTTGGTATCCTCCCAGGTTTCGATCCTTGTGATGATTCTAGTACCTATGATCCTATGGAAGACATAAGGCTGAGCATTTAGTTTGAAAATTTTGAGCATAGTTTTAGTATTGATGAGTCCTCTTGCTGTAGTAATGATCATGGCATTGAATATGATCAGTCCTCTGTTGATCATGATTATCCTCACATGAAGAAGAGATAGAAACATTTGTTGCAAATAAGAGATATCTTGATAATGATGGGAATGAATATTTTCTTGAGAAGGAACAAATTTCTTCTTGTAAAGAGTTTTCAGAATGTGAGTCAAAGATATTTGCTTGTGAGAGATGTTAGTGGAAATGTTTGTAATTAGGAAGATTTCAATGGTAAGCACATATTTTGGCTTGCTATAGGAGGGGCTATACTTTTTTATAGTGGTATGGAAAAGATAAATGTGGGTAAAGGGAAATAAATTCCTTCAACAGGATGGTTTTTTTCAGAGGAAAACATGGGTTCTTCTTTTCATTTGGTGGCCCAGGGCCATCAAATGTGGTTTGAAAGATTGAATAAGGACTTTGTCACCCAATGTTTTGGCACTTGGTCTGCTCTCCCAAAGATCTGGAATCTCACCATTCCCGTAAGGGGCATGTGTCCCCAGTCAAATCCACTGATGGAACCTTCAAAATTTTCACATTTTAAGTGTCCATGATGAAAAAACTTGATTTGCACATTCAAAAGTGCCCCTGAAAAATCTACCCAAGTGACCTACTTTGGAGGGTCATAATTTGGAGCCAATTAATTTTCATACCAAACCCCTTGGTGAGCACAGTCATTTGAAATATGTGTACATATGTATGTCTGTTTTCAACTTCTCATGATGAGTTTTGATAGGGTTTTCAAATAGAAAGTTGGAGGGCTCTGGGACTATTTTGTTGTTTGTGAACTCTCAATTCTATGAAGTGGCCTCCTCTTTGAGTTGATACTTCATAGTTGGATGATATTCATGACAAATGTATTTTTTCCCTACATTCCCCTCACATTCTTATGATCCCTAGTTCAGTTTCAGAGCCATATGATTTGATTTGATATTTTTTTGAGATCAAAAGCAAATGCAGTTTGTTTTGTTTTTACATTTGCATTTCCAAAATGTTTCAAGGTGGTCAAGTTTGACCCTTAATATATTGTGATGAATGATGATTGGAGGAAATCCCTCTTGCACACATGCTCAATGGACCTAAATGATCTAGTGTTTCTAGTGCAAGCTTTCCAGGAGGTGATTTGATATTTTTTCATGAAGGCGACTTGGTGTGCTCGAATTGGTTTCAGATAAGTGCAGTTGCAAAAAATTCTGACTAAGCCACTTTGGCATTGAACATCTTGTACCTCAATATTTTTTTGACAAGTCATTTGCTACACTGAGTTCTTGGGTCAAATGTCTACATGTTTATGCATTTTTATGACTTTAGGAGGTTGTTTGACTAGTTTTCCATGGTGATTCCATAGGCCACTTGACCTATTTTGACTATTGTGCAAGGTGCCAAAAAATGGATTTTGATGGTTTCCCACCTTAAATTTTTCATCCCGGATGCATATAGAAGTGATTTCAGATCAATTTAGTATGAATTTTTTTTCAAAAAAAATTTTTTTTTAGTCGAGCCCACATGGGGACTCGACATGCTTACATAGTTATGAAGTTGAGTTGGAAGAATTCACAATATGTAAAAATGAGATCTCAATCTATAGCAAGGAATTTTTATGCTTAAATTTTAGCTGTGCATAGTTGTGATCATATAGGTTAAGATTCCATGTCAATCTCATTAGGAAGTATCAAGGAGCTGGAAAGTGATACAGATCATGCAATTTCAAAGTGAAATAATGTGGCATAATTACCTTCATCAAAAGTAGTGATGAGTGACTATAAACATCCAAAAATTCAAGTTTCTCAAATGTATGGACTCCTTCCATCAACTTGAGGTTGTGTTGGTTTGAATTTCCATGGGATGAAGTCACAACACTATTTGATTTGGCTTGGTTGTTTGAGCAGCCACATAATACTGAGAAAGAAAATCTTTTATACATGCTAATGTTGTTCAAATTTCCTAAGCATATGGATATCTCCTTTTTCAATAGAAAAGACTTTCTAAGGAAGCACAAGAAGAAGTGTCAATTGTTGAAGGTTCAATTTCATTATTGAACATAGTAAGAGCTTGAGATATTTCTCCAATAATTATATTCAGAAGAGCCTAAATCCTTTGTGTTTTGCAAACACATCAATTTCTTTATTTGTTCTTGGTAACTTGAAATTGAAAGGAGCATGGAGTAAATCAATTTTGAAGAATCCTTATATTGATGTTACCTTTGCTATCTCATTGGAATGTGAGGAGAAATGAAAGGACTAGGCTTTCATCTTTGTGAAGGCTAGGGATGGTGTCTTATTTGAGTTACAGTGGGATAAAAGTCACAACACTTTTAATCTTTCTATGATTGCTTGGACAACTACATGATACTAAAAATCAGATCAATTACATGGGTAAATATTGTTAGGTTTCCCTGATTTTGTGGGTGCACATCATGTTTTGTAGCCATGGCTCGAATTGGGATAGATATCCAATGAACCCTTGATATGTTTGGGGAATATCTTGAAGTGGAACAAACTCATCAAATGTTTGTTCAACTAAAAACTGATGACTTGAATTAGGGAAAAAGTAAAGTTTAAGTTACACAACATGAATCAAATATAAGGAATGTTCATGTGCCATTTTCACATGCCTGAATTGAAATTGTTTTGCCTCCTTTCATAGCTTTTGAAAGGAGGAATCTACATCTTGAGTTGTCTTTTTTAGGGCAAGGGATATTGTAATATTTACCTTCTTTGGATCATGTGGAGAGTAACTTCAGACTGTGTTCTCCTTGTAGATGCATCTCATCTACTCCAATTTTTCGAGGAAATGGGTGTTATTCTTCAAACTATCAAATTGTATCTCCTCCATGGGGCCAGTCACCATCAAAGGTGCCAGATGATGATATGTTTCTTGCTCAGGAAGCTTTGTTGCATATTCAAAGTTGCATTGTAATTCTTGGCGCTGAAACAAGGAGATGTGAATGGGGCAACTAGCGTGATAGATGAAGGATGAATTTGACATTGTAAAGGAATTTTTACACCAATACAATATGCTACTACGGGAAGCATCATTCTTTTATTTTTGATGCAGTGGAAACCCAAAAAAGTAATTATTTTGCAAGAGGAGCAAGTTCGTGCTTGCTATGAAATCTTATAAAAAATGTATAGGGTTTCTATTTTGACATCCCACCTGATCTTTATTCTATTTGGCTCAGAGTAACTGTAGTGTTCTTTAATTAGCTCAATAACTAGGAATCATGAATTCCTCTACTCAGGGATTGAACATCACAATTGGCAGTCATCACCTACTAAAGAACCTCATTTAATTATCAACCCAGGGACGTAAACTTGAAATGGGACAACATAAGATATGCACTAATCACCCTTCCAGACATACATGATTCCTAAAATGCCTTATACTAGAATTTAAGTACTGGAAACAAATTTACTGTTTAACTTTACTTGGAAATGAAAAACTCGTAAGATAACCTATTCTGCCTCTAGTGGTTGCAGGAACAGTTGATAGCTCTGTGTTTCTGCCAGCTACAGGAATAGTCACATTAACTTATATGAAGGAAAATGTAGCTATTCTATCTTGCAGAATAAAAGTATGGACAGTTCCCTAAGTGGCCCCCCTTAGGTAGTGCCAAAAGCAGACAACAAATTAGGCAAAAAACTTCATAAGATTTATTGATTTAGTGCAAACAAGTACATGGCACAATCTCTTGGCTGAATTTCTAAAACTGAAAGTGTATTACAAAAGCAATTTTTTTTCCAGCCCCTTCTCTGAAGGAGAATGGGCTATTTATTGAAAACTGATCCTAACTACTAACCAACCTTCCCTTATAAAATGAGAGGCATTTATTACATATAACTAACTTAAGTAAAGAGGTGAATGACAATGAAGAACTAAGTTGAATTAGTTGAGCAGTCTTAAAGCGCCATCATCCTGGATTCATGCACCACCAAGACGACTGCCCTAGATTTTTGGAACACTTTCCCTGCATGGCGGATGAGTTGAAACTGTCTCCTCATCTTTTGCTGTTGAACCAGTCTTTATGGATTTCGTCTTCAATTCTTCAAGTGGAAATTGAATTCCTTTCCTTCAATCATGGTACCTGCAAAATATCTTGCCATCTTTTCCTGAGGAAGAAGGTTAGCTCAACACGTTCATACTTTAATACAATCCATTACTTTATTCATTCATTAATTAAGTATTAAACTAAGGAAAACATTGTTTCAGATATGGCTACAGGAAGTTTTGGTAGTGGAGTTTGTAGGAAGGTTTATGATCACACAAACCATAAAGTATTTATCAGACTAATAAAACATTAAAGGTAATAATCACGGGACTTCTTATCACAATATACTCATCATATTTAAGTCATAAAAAGGCCTATATCTATCCCATAAACAGACTGAATGTTTGTTTTAGCATAATAAAAACAACAAAGTATTTATAAAAGTATGATTAAAATGTGCCAAAGACCTGGCTCATCAGTAACTGAATGTGGAGTAGCGAATGATGGGTTGAGGAGGAGCTTCATCCATCACTGATTCAAAATTATTTCTATGCATTCGCAATGCGTGATGTTGAGTCTTCTATGTCGTGTATCATTGTTTATCATCTCCATTTTCTTATTCCATTCACAATACGTGATGATGCATTCTCCCTATTTTTCCCATTGCCACTGTATTCTATTTTACTCTCCTCAATTTGCGATTGGTGATGCTTGAGCAAGGTTTTTGTGAGGAAATGGTGGGCCCGTGGGTTATAGTCATATGACATTATTTTTTATTGAAATATTAAATGATGGGAAGTAAAATGGGCACATGTAAATGCTTTGTTTTTATTTAACCCGGTAACAAATTCAAAAGCCCCACTATTAAAAAATAAAAGCTCTTTGTTGTTGATACAGATTTAAAATGCATGGGTGAAAATTTATATTTTCCCAAGAAATTTTTTAAAATCTTTCACTTTTAAAGTGGCAAAGGGGTTTTATTTGTAAAATCCAAGATAAAGGTGCATAGGTAACGTGATTTTCACAGCTCGATAAAATAATTTGAATGTCTTCCCAATAAATTTAAAGAATTTATTTACTGGGTGATGAAATAATGTATTTCACTGAGCTACAGGTAAAAGTAAATGGTGAATACATAGATGGGTTTTATGTACAGTTGGGAGTGAAGAATAAAGGCTCTCACTTGAGATATTTTTTAGCTACGAGTAAAAGGAAGATATTTTCTATAGCAGGGTATAAAGAATGATGCATCTTCCTATGGGGAATATTTTTCTATTGCAGAGCAGTGGAGTGATGAAGTAGGAAAAAAAATTGGATGAGACTTTTCTTAAAGCAGTGGGTAGTTATTGATCTACGGAGTTGATTTTTCCAAGTGTTTGCAAGAGATCTTCACTTAGGGTTTAACATTTTCCTTTAAGTGTTATTTTGTGCTCCATGTTTGAGAGGGTTGTTTTGTAATTAATCACAGAGAATGTTTTAATGAGAATATAGAGAATTTAATAGTCAATTCTTAGGGTCTGAGTCTATCAATATCTAAGTAATTTTTATTGTAATACTGGAAAAATAATGTTGAATGGTGCAACTTCAACACCATTTTACTCTCCTATGTACTAGTTTTACAAATTATGGATAATATTATCAAGGTTATCTTATTTTTTTGTATTAACTTCAGATGGATGTCTCTATTCTTGTTTATTAATTCAAAGAATTAATGTAGGTATTTGAATATGGTTGTAAATTTGTATTAAATTGAGTGCTAGGATGCTAGTAAGAAGTAAAGGTTAAGACACAATGCAGAAATACTCTAACGCAACATTTTAGAGCTTCATATAATGTTAGGTGTGAAAATTGTTATCAGGTTATGTAGGTGTTTGAGTTGACTATGTTCCAAGGATGAGGAATTGATCTAAGTGTTCTATTCATGTTACATTTTTTGGTTAATTCAATAGCTAATCACATTTTATAATCAATTTACTTATCATTCTTCTTGTGGGTGTGTGTGGAATTCAATAAATCATATCTCTCATGTTTAATGTGTACACTACCATGAAGGTTAGCCATACCTTCAGGGTATTACAGTGTTTGTTAAGTATATAAAGGAGAATTATCTATTTATTGTGTGTTTGATACTATGGCATACAAGTATCTGAAAGCATATTGTTGGGATCACCCTCCCCAAGTTTAACAAAGCCTGAAGTGTAGGGGAGAAAAGGTTATACTTCAAGCTCTCGTTCGTTGATCACTAACCTTGAAGATTCTTAAGCATAAGGGTTGGCTACCCTTTAGATTTCTATAAGGTTCTACTGGAAAAAGACCAACAATATACATTCATTGAGGCCACTTCATGTTAGTTTGTAGATTTATCCAAAGTTTCAATTAAGGTTTGGTGATTTATGACATTGTTTGTTCATTCATCTTTCCTTTCATGCATTGTTTCATTTCAAGGTTTAATTACCAAAATAGGGTTTGACCAAGGTAAACCCCTATTCCATAACAAACAAAAAATTTCTCTCATGTGTAGTTATAGGTTTTAGGTTGAAGATCATTTAGAAAGAAAAATTGCAAAAGTGGTCAAAGTTATCAAAGTTGCTAAGAAAGTTATCAAATCATAGAAATTGAGCTACAAGATTTATTTCTAGGTTTTTGATAGTCTCTAATTAGGATTTGGGATTGCAAACATTAAAGAACAAAACCCAGAAATTGATTTTACAGAACCCTATCCAGGACCCATTCGCCATAGGGAAAATGAGGCCTCAAGGTAAAAGCACAAAGTTGTGTCACACTTTATAAAGGAAATGACCAACACTTATCCAACTTTTAAACTTGAATCACTAAAAAGTGGCATATATGTTTTGAATTTTGAAATGATGTAAAATAGTAAAATATGTATTTTTTAGTATTTTTTATGTTTGTATTTTAAAAAAAAATTGAAAAATTATTTGAAACTAGTTTTTAATAAATTAACACTATAATTTAGTTGCTGATAAAATGCTGAAAAATGAAGTCAAGCATGGGACATCAAACTTTTAATAGTAATTTTTTTTCTTTCAAATTTTTTGTGTGTATTTATAACTTGAAAATTTAGTGCATGCATATATTTTTTTTCCAATTTTGATAAATATATATTTTTAAATAAATATTAAATTGTCCATGAATCAAAAAATAGTTGTTTCCATCGAACGTCAACTTTCATATTAATTTTTTTATCTAAAATGAAAAAAAAATTATACCGTCTTGAAATAGATTCTTTTATCTAGTGCATCATATTTTTTTCAAATTTTTTTAATAAGTTTTAGTATTTTTCCTTGGCATGGTAATCAACCTAATATTTTGTGTTGATAACCTACTTTTAGTAAAATATAAATAATAATTAAACTATTAAAATAAATATATTTTTGAAAACTACACTTGTGGATCTACAAAAGGATATTTTTATTTTTTTTAAAATGTTATTTACATTAATAGGAGTTATTGAAACTTCAATTTTTTCAAATAATTTTATTTTTTTGGTAAATTGGACTCAAAGTGGTGCTCCATATATTTTTAGCAAACAATTTTAGTTGAAAAATTTGTGGAAGTATCTAACTTAGCTAGAATGAATCTTACTAGATCATATGTTTGAAAAAAAATGATTTTTAATTAGAAATAATAAAATTCAATTGTGTTGATAAGTTTTTTGAAAGTGTGACATAACTTTGTGCTTTTAGCCCTCAGTGAGGCCCATAAAAGCACTTTTTTGCAATAGGTACACAACATTTGACCCTCTTAAAACCTACCTTTTGACTATTATATCAGTTAGGTTTAATTTTTTATTCTCATTTATGCAAATGTTATAACCCTTATAATTGAATGAAACATTGGAGAATAGGAGGTTCATCATTTTGTTAATTCATTTTGGTGAAACCTATTTGTTGACATTTCTTCATGGTGAACCTGACATTGTACATCAAAATTTTCAAAATTGGAGTCCATTAAAACCCTAGATCCAAGATTTGCATTAGTTTTCATTGCATTGCATTAGTTTGAATTTCATCTAGGGTTTTCAAAAATTGAATTGCATATAGGGTTTAAATTTGCATTTTTGCATTGTTTAAATCAAAAAAATTCAAAGATTTGCATGCAAATTACATTAATTTTGCATAGTGTTTGCATGTTAGTGCACTTTTCATCATTCACATTCAAAAATTGCATTACAAAAACTACAATATAGTTCATATTTTTTATTTCATTGCACTTACATTTCAACATCAAGTTCTAGAAAATTCTGCTACAGAAGTTATAGTTTGAGATTAGAAATAGAAAACACATCTAATCACTCAGAAATTGCATTTTTCAATTTTAAAAAATCTTGTACAAGAACCCATTCGCCATACGGTGAATGAGTCCTTGTTAGGGTTACAAAGAAAACAAGTTTTCATAGTTCATAAGCTTCAATATCAGATTCAAATTTTCTAAAAAAAACCTACCATAAACCATTTTCCATTGGGCGAATGGGTCCTTGGAGGCCTATAAAAACCAACTTTTCTAAGCTTATTGGTGATTTTCTATACTTCCTAGGTTTACTAGTAACCTATACTATAAGTCTAGAAAGTTTTAGGAACTTCTATTTTATGCATCTAGGTCAAAATCATCCATGTAGTGGTCATTTTAAATCATTCCAAAATCAATTTAGTAGCAAAAATCATCATATCTGACAATGTTTACATTCCTAAAGCTTTGCATAATATGGATAAAGGTACTTTTCACTTTTGCATACATAATACATTCATGAAGATTTGCATAATTTTGATAAAAGTTCTTTTCATTTTTGGATACACATTGTTCGCATTTTTTAATCTTTGTATAAATTGGATAAAAGTACTTTTCATCTTTGGATATACATTATATACATTCTTCTAGCATTGCATAAGATGGTTAGAAGTACTTTTCATTTTGGGTCACACAATGTTACTATCGTATCTTTCTAAGCATGCCAAGAAAATGTTCATCCCTACTGTTGATCATAAAATCTTGCACCTCTCCGAAACAACCTTATGGGAAATTCAGTGAGTGGGGGACCAATTTGCACCTCACTAAATGACCTCCGTGATTTTTAAATAAATCTAGCTCTTCTTTGTGTTTGGGGAAAACGGGGGTAGAAACAAATGTAAATAAAACATTAAGATGGAGATGCACAAAATATTTTACAAGATTTAAAACTTCAACTATCTCTTATAACTGATGAGATTGACACAGAATGCCACATACCCTTCATTGTTGGGAAGATAAAAAGCAGCAAAGG
This sequence comes from Sequoia sempervirens, assembly GCA_007258455.2. Classification (NCBI taxonomy): domain Eukaryota; kingdom Viridiplantae; phylum Streptophyta; class Pinopsida; order Cupressales; family Cupressaceae; genus Sequoia; species Sequoia sempervirens. Next base: position 301,552,716 of record VDFB02373365.1, on the reverse strand, counting down.
CTAGAGAAAGAACATTATAGTATTTCAAATCTCTCTGTGGGAAGCATCCATTAAGTTCCAACAAGAATAAGAAACCCTAAATATTAACAAGAATACTCAGATATTCACATAATCTTTCCTTCTTTATAGAATAATACGAAAAATGGCATATCTTTTACAGAAAATGAAAGAGTATAATGGACATGATCTAATTTTTGAAAGATAGCATAGAACATAGAAGCTAACAACATGTAAAATAATTATTTGGAATATCAACGTAAGGCTTTAACACAATGTTCTCAACATAAACAAAATATTAAAAAGAAACTTGACAAAGGCCATCAAATACACAATCCAAAATATTTCTCCCAAATAGATGAAATCCTTATGATACATTAACTAGAAGTAGAGGTTGGATGCCAATTTGATGATAGTTTGAATAAATACAACATGCCAAAGAGAATAAATAGTATTTTGTAAAAACCTTCCTAATTATGAGAAAATATAACTCCCTAAAATAGTATCTATATTCATCGAAAATATCTTTTGAAGAAGCTCTAGAACCATTTTTCTTTACTGGTGTCAATCCTTATTTATTGCTAGAAGAAGGGGACACCACCACAATCAATCAAGAAGAAGAACTACTAGATGCTTGAATCTGATAACTCATAATCTGATCTTAGAGCTTGATTAGATCATAGCAATCTTTACTCATAAAGTCTCAACTACCTCATTAATGGTTCCAGATATTTTGCAGAGATATAGTGTCATAAGAAGATCAAATCCTAGATAGATTATACAAGAACAATCTAATCAGCCACGGTAAGTGATTATGCTAGCCCAGAAGTCTACTCCAAAAAACAAAGACTTTGCCCTGTTGTCTAAAAAATTTGCCTAAAAGAAAATACATCCACAGTTGACACAACCTACCCGATGAAACAGATGATGTGGCAAGCGGGTGGGAAATTTCAAATTTTATGAGAACATTTTTTAATAAAATCCCTACCAAGCAGACACATGCCTCAATTCAATCCCAAAATAAAATGATATATATAAATTCACGCAGCCACCACATGGAACATTGCGCACCTTTATGTGGGAGTAGCCTTTGTCCTTTGGGTGTGAATCCATCCCAAAGTGGAAAAGAAGTAAGGACTGGAAACCAAAATTTTTGAAGGAAAAATTGTTCCAAAATTTTGGCGACTCACAAGGGGCTTTCACTTGTGGAGGCATGAGCCTAGATCTCAAGTAATTCTTGGAGTTTAAGGAAAGCAACGTGTTGGGTCTCCCAATCTCCATTAGTGGGTTGGATGAAGGTGAGTAAATTCTCATATGCTTTCTTAAGATCAAGGATTTCTTTAAAAGAAACCCCTCCCCACCATGATGAAACAACTATAATGTGGTAGTACAGTCGAGAAAGAGGAATAATTTCCTTCTCAATCTCTTCGATAGTGGGTGATGAGCTCAAACCCTGGAGCACTGTGGAGTCCCAGATCTTGAGCTTGATTACTTCTATGATCTACTCAATTTTTAACACTCCTCCATCTAATGAGAATAGGGTGGGTAGTCCAGATTGGAGTAGAACTTTGAACTCCTCCTTGATTTCACAGAGCTTCTTATTCAATACCGCCTAGAAAGCTTTACTTTTTGACATGACCTAGCGGCAGGTGATGAATTTGTTTTCTCTCCTCATAACTTCCCTTCAATCAGGAATTCTAGTATCCCTTAAAGGTTCTTTAGTTGCTTTACATAATTTTGAGACCACGATTCTTGATTCTTTAGTCTGGGGGATCAATGTGTTGAGAATTTGGTTGGCTGTTGGTCCAACCTTCACATTCAATTCTCGAGCATCCTTTAGAAACTGCAAGATTGGTTTTAGGGTTGTAACTACAACTATGATTCTCTCCCAATGAGTAGATATTAGTTTTTTAAGTCTTGGGAGGATTTTGGATCCCTGTGTTGTAGCCAATTCTTGCACTGGAATTAGGATTCTCTTTCTCTCAAGCTTTCCTCTAATTTATTCTTCTCTTGGAGAGCATTTGTAAGCATAGAGTGTAGCTTCCCAATCTCTTCGTTGCAAGTCTACAAAATAGACTCATTATCTTTCTTTTCTTGTTTCACCTTTTCCATCTCCACTTAGGCCTTTTGAAGATCATCAGAGGCTTCAGATCAGATGCTATCCAATTCTTTTTGCATATTCTCCTTTTCCTGATCCATCTCTTGTAGCTCCTATTGTAGCCCATCACATATACTATTCTTTCTAGTTGCTTCATCTTCTAGCTCATTTTTCCTATGTCAATGCACTAGAGTGGTTTCTCGCTCAACCACGATCTCCAGTGATAACTTTAAGAAACCCCCCTCAAAAAAAGATATAAAACCCTAGAGAATCTTTAATTTTTTTATGAAAAAAAATAATTTTTAGTGGCGAATCTTTCCTTTTTTTCAAAAAAAAGTAATTTTATTAGCAATTTTTTTACATCACTAAATTTTTGCAAAAAATTTTGGTGAATCTTGAAAAATAATAGAAAAATGTATTAATAATGATGGTGAATCCATCCAATGTAAAAATAATTCTCATAGAAAAGTAGGGGCCTAAGGGTGGAAATTATTGATGGGTTTAAGGAGTAGGCTATAATATTAACTTTCCATCATTGTTTTAAAATATAATATAATGGCCCTCATTGTATTCTACAAGGTAAAATATACCCACAATCTATAATTCTCATGGGGCTCAAAATTTATTTTTCATCATTGATCTAACAACCCCCATTGTACTTTGTGAGGTAAAATTTAACCACAATCTATAATGCTCATGAGACCCAAAATTGTGGGCACCATGAGAATTAAAAATTGTGGGTACATTTTACCTCATGGAATACAACAACCACCATTATATTATATTATAAATCAATGGTGGAAACTAAGGGTATATGCAGGATCATGATGGGCCAAAAAGTGATGATATGATGGGTATGTGTAGGGTATGTGGCTGGTGACTTTTTTTTTACCCAAAATTGATGAAATGAAAATGATTTTTAAATGAGATTCTCAGCTTTCCACCAATATAAATTATGCTTTACTTTGAATTTAATAAATAATTATTATTCATTTTCTATTTGAATTACGACTAAAGTCTTGAGATAGGCTAATTGAAAAACATCTATAGCTTTCAAACGATATCACATTTTTTGAATCCAAAATATGTGTCACATACTATAGGATTAAAAAAAAAAAGAATTTCATGAATTTTTGACCAAGTGAAGGTGGTCAGACATATGAGTTTTATATTTTTTAAAATTTGTAATCAAAAAATTCATAATTAATTATTTACTTAGAAAAAAATTACAAAAAAATATGCATCACATTGGGACATGATTACTCTACTTATATCTAAAATATTATAAAATAAATATTATCATTTTATTGTGGTTAGGGTGGCCAGAGAGACACTTCTATTTTTTTCCCTGAAATTTAAGTACTACTGCATTAAAATTTCAGATTTTCACCAAATAGATTTTAAAAAAAAAATAAACCTAGTATTTTAGAAACTACATTCAATTTTCTACGGATTCTATTATTACATATTTTTGAAATAATATAGATAAATTATTCAAATTTTTACATCAAGTTGCCTAAATTTGATTTTTCTAATTTTTTTGCCACTTAAGGGTCTATTTTTTCCATGATGATCTTGCACATACCCCTAAAGATTAGAAATATGGTCCTAAAGCAACTAATAATTATGATATACTATTGGTGAATTAATATAGATTTCTAATATAATTTATAAACTTTAGGTGAATCTGATCTAATCATTTACCAAATATTGTGGCAAATTTTTTGAGTTAATTTTTTTAATAAAATAAATTCTTTGGTGATTTAAATAAGAATATAATAAATTTTGTAAAATTGTGGCAATTCAAGTCACATTATAGCTCAAACTATTAGCCAATTTTGGATTCCCAAATTTCAACTATTAGCCAATTAGTGAATATTAGCCACTAAAAAAATCACTAGGTCTCGCATTTCAATTTCTCTACCTCGACACAAAGCCGATCCTTCTCACTTTGGGCCTCTTCAAGCAACTTAGTTGTTGCACCCTACTAACCCTATAACTATCTTAGGTGGGCCATCTCCAAATATTTTCCTTTTATTTCTGCCTATAGCCTATCCATTATGGCTTTCACGTTTTCCAACTTTGTCTCATGCTTCAACTTTTTGTCCATCTTTTCATAGTCGATGTAGACCACCTTCTGAGTTACTTTGGCCAAAACCACTTTGTTCCACGGAAGAGTCTCACTTAAATTTAATCCCATAGCTCTAATGGCATAACCTTCAAAACACATTTCTTGCTCCAACTTGGTTGTCAGGGGCCTCATAGAAGTGATTAGTGGAGCATTATGCTCTTCATCAAAATAGGTCTCCAACTTCAGGGTAGTTGGATTTTCCACGACCTTTCCTTGCAGTGTTTGCTTTCTTTCTTGTTGGGCCTTCCTTGTTGCTTCCATATGAGCCTGAAGATTCTATGGAGAATCAATACTTTGTCTAGTAAGCAAAACACCTGGAGGGAGACTAAAAAGGGTGACAGGAGGAGAGGCCTCAACCGTCTGAGGTTGGGGTGAGGCAATAGGGAGTGTTATCATCAAAAAGGTAGGATACCATATGTGGATTGGGAAGGAGAGACACCCATCAGAGTAAAAGGGGAAGTGGGTAGAAAAAAAGACATTTTCTTGGAAGTAGATGGGATGATAAAACAAGTAGCATAGATGTATCAATATTTTCAATGGGTTCCCTTGACAAGGCGATTAAAGATTTGTGGCTGATGAAGATGATGCTTATTCAATGCATGGGGTTTCTTCATGTGGTTCATTGTCAAATATGGCAAGGGTTATATTCAAGATGAGGACATTGAAACTCATGGATGGAGGATTCTTTTCAGTAGATGAGAGAGTTGGAACATCTAAAGATGTAGTAGAAGAAAGAAGGGTGAGCACAAGACTTACCTAGGCTTTCGAAGCCAAAAATCTTGGCAAAGAGGATTACACCTCTTCGTCTACTCTACTTGGTATGCCTGGAATACCTAAACCTTGGACTCATCTCCTCTTCACAGAAGCCAAATTGGTGGATTCAGATTCTCTAGTGGTTGATCCCACTAAAACTTGGGCCCCTACAACTATAGCAGATCTCTTTGGGGATCATTAGGTCCCTTTTCCCTTTGGTAGGGTGCTGGTAGAAGATGTGATATGTGATCCTTTGTGTTTTGACCCCTTTTCTTTCCTTTTTCCTACATCAAGATCTTGAGGCTAGGAGGTGTAGAGTGGAACTTGCTCTGATTCAATCTCTCGATCTAATTCAAGATTACTATCATCAATTATGGCCTCAACATCATATATTTGGTCAAACTTCTCACCGTGTGGCTTAGAATATCCATATAAGGCATTGAGGTTCTTGATTTCCTATCAGTACTTCTAGAACTTAGTGATCTTCCTTTTCTACCATCCCAAATGCTTCAATTTTGTTTTAAGGGATTGGCCCATCTCGATTCTTTGTCGAAACTCTACCACCCAAACATAGAAATCAAGCCAGGAGGGTCAAACATATGGTATAAAGGCTAGGTCAATGTAGACATCTACTATTTCTTCTATAAGGTTCTTTCTTGACTCAAAGTATTCCCACTCTTCATGTTTTACAGTTGAAGAATTTCCCACTGGATTTTATCTCCATCTTTCACAAATGAGAACCAGGCCTAGGTGAGTTGATTTTCAAGTCAACACATCCTGCTCTTCACTTTTCACAAGTGTTACCTGACTTTTGGTAATGGTAAGGGGAATTGGGTAAAGCACCTTTTTATGCCTCTCATTGCCATAGGCTTTGTCAACAATTGTTTCCTAACGACATGCCTCCAAAGCGAATGTTCTCTCTATTACAAATTTACGGAGCCTAAAGGATCCTCAATAAAACCATGAAATTTGATGAAGGAAAAGTCAGCTCCTAGAAAATAATCCACCAAGGTCTAGTGGCTTTTCATCCATTCTAAGGATTTAGGGTAAAATCAAACCAGGGGCATGGAGAAAAATCTAAGAGTACTAGTTGTATGAAGTAATCAACAAACAAATAATAATCCCATGTTTTGGAAAGAACGTGGGTCCAAACCAGAACTGGATAGTATAACCCCTTTGCATCAAACTTACTGAGTGACAAATATTCTCTGAAAAATTATAGGTTTTGATGTAAAATCAAATGCGCCAGAAAAGAAGAATATGTGAACCGAAAAGCAGTGCCATAATTTCTTAATTGTTCTAGCATCTTTTTGACCACTACATCAGTAAAATCAAAATACTTTTGGCTTCTCTCCTTCCTGAGCATGAAATCCAAACCCGCTTGGAATGTGTAAACATTTTTGTCATCTTTAAAGTCATAAATATAAACTAACATTGTGAAAATGGTATGAATGTTTGATTTAAATTTTTTGCATGCTAGAGGGAAGATGAGTTGCTTGCCATCTGGCTTCTTATTTTTCTCATCTATGTAAAATTTTAATTTCTTGTCTTTGGTCCTCCAAAAATCTTCCATTCTTCTGTTTTTAAATCTTTTGGAATCCTAGTTTACAAAGATTCACACCGTATCTCATATGGTTTTTGTGTTGATTGTAACCCTCAATCTGCTACCACTGATAACCCATGTTTCTTTATCCAACCTTTCCACACATGCATCCATCAACTTTGGGCATGGATGTATAGCGGGAAATACAAATTGTCACAAAATACAATACCAGATCCATGGTGCAAAGCCATCGGTTGACCCATGGTTGATCATTCTTTGCATTGCTCCTTCCCTAAGGTTTTTTAGGGTTTACATGCAAATTTGGGTCAAAAATATTATTTTTGAAATCTTTAACCGCTTCCTCCTTAATGAGGTCTCCTGCCTATATGGTTTTAGTATGAGCAAAACTCTGGTCTTTTGGTGTTGGGGCACTAGCATATGAATTTTTTCCAAAGATTTTGGTATAGCCTAGTCTAGTAGAGGAGACTACAACTTGTCAACTAGAAGATGATGCCTCCACCATTGTTGCATTCTTGGAAGTATTTGTAGAAAAATTCTTTAGATTAGCAGTTGTTTGAGGTTTTCGATATTTAGCAAAAAAATATCTTTAGGTGCATTTAATTTCCACATGTACATTCCAGAAGGTGTTATCATTACCACTAGCTCGCTAAGTGTTGCTAGCAAGGTGATATATCTGGAGTGGGATCTGTATCCCTTAGGAATGCCAACCCTAATGCGAGAATGTAATTAGTACATTCCTCCCATCACCCTTTTTACAAATAAGCCTTGACCGATGGGAAGTGTGCCTTTAGAAATGGAAAATGTGCTTTGAGCGATGGAAAGGTACTTTGAAAAGACATTTAAATGTAATTTGGCAGAGTTTAGCCATTTAAGAAATGTCTTTTCACATAAGCAAGGTAGGCTAGCATTGATGACGATGATGGAAACATGGTAGCAAATGATACATGCAAGCATTCACTCCCGATTCCCGAATTAATTTTACAAATCTTGATTGGAGATATTTCGTAATGATTCACCCCTTGCCTCTTAGTGCTTTAATATGTTTTTCGTTGTGATCTAACATGAGATACATTTTTCATTCATCAAGCTCTTCGACACATTTTTTATAAATAGTGATACCACCTTAGCAAAGCAAATCATTGAATTAGCATTTGAGTTAGTGAGCTCCTCCCATTGTGTTTTCTGCTCCACTAGCTTGTAGATTGCTTGATACCATCATGTCTAGCCTAGGTACCCCAATTAGGATCTTGAACGAAAGCTACAAAATTCTTTCATAGACGAAGTCAATACCGAGAGAGTTAAATGCATGGTAGGGAAGAATGACTGCCTCATTGTCATGGCATTCAAATGGGTGCTTGGGAAGGAATATGTGAAGGATGAGAACTAGCCATGGTGCAAATACATTTTTATCTCTTGGTTTGTGGCTTCCCTACTAGATTTAGACATTTCCAAGCCCTAGATTATAGAGCTCTGCCATGCTATGGTTGATTTGGCATATTTAGACAGGCTCAACGAAATTGTCCAAGTAGCTATCCCTAGTTTCAACATTTTGAATGCCATGAATATCCATAGGAACGTTGAATTTGAGGAAGCAATTCTCTAGCTTCCCTTCCTCATGGATTTCTAAACTATGGACCTGGAGAGGCATCGTTCACTGTCTTGACCTACCACCTCCTTCCTTTTGAGGGAGTATAACATGGAGCACATCCATGTGCTTGATCGGAAGAATCATTTTGAGTTCCTAGTGTATAGCCATGGATTCAAGGATTGAGGTCCATTTCATGTCCACATGTTTTTTTGTGTGTATTGTTAACCCCCTACTGCTTCCATGTTGAAGAAAACCTGAAGCAGCAACATTTTATTGTTGCAATGGATGGAGAATTTAATTCTACTACTGTCATTTTTGTGTTGCCTCATTTTTTCATTTTGAAGATGTATCTCTTTTTGGGTTTCGACAAGAAGGATTCAAGCTTCTCTCAAAGCCTCAGGCTTGATATGTGTATTATATTGTAAATATTTTCAATGAATACAAAAATATAATACTTTTTTCTATTCTTATGTTTACTCTCATGGTCTATTTGCAAAAATAATGTATTTTACAAAAAAATTGCATATGGTACATAACTGTAAAAATTTAATGAAATTGTGCATGCTTCAATGGAATAATTTTAGATGAATACCATTTATTGATATCTAATTTTTTTTTTTTTCATATCCTCTAGATCGTACACATTTCTTTCTTTGCACACATAGATTTGGAAAGGACCCCTCCATAGTGAGTCAAACTCAGCATGCTTCCCTAGTTTTGTAGCGCGTTTGTCATACTTTAGCACAAGACTTCCCTCCCAAAAATTTGGGTTGGAGGCCTTTTTATCAAACCATCGTTTAACTATCTGTTGGTGCCCAATCATGGTGTCATATGTTTTTTCTCTTTATTCCTCAAGGTTAAAAAAAAATTCCAACCTCACTTCCATTTTGTTGTTTTCCTCAACTTCCAAGGCTTTCAAAAGTTGTAATGCAAAATTTTTTGTGGAAATGGGTAAAACCACCTCCTTTTCATACACTAATTCATAGGGAGAGGTTTTTAGGATCTTCTTAGGTGTAATTATATCAGCCCATAAAGTTGTGTGCATATGCTAATGCCATTCCTTTTGGTGTTTACACCTGATGTACCTTATTAACCTAATCAGATTCTTGTCGGTCGACACTGTTAACCTGTTTCCTTATGGGTAATAATTTGATAAATTCTTGAGGTAAACCCCATGCTTGAGAGAAAATTTTGAAATCCCAGAGCATACGAAGGCTCGTTTGTTATCAGATATGATGGTTTTAGGTGAATTGAACCTAGCCAATAACTCAAGAAAATTAACAATTTATGTTTTTGTAGCATTTTTTAAGGAAACGACCTCCATCCATCTTTTGAAATAATCGATCATCATGATTATCCACTTATGGCATGTGTTGGAGATGGGATTGATCATCTCAATGAAATCCAAACCCCATTGTGCAAAAGGTTCCTTAGTCACGATCGGGTTCAATGGCATGGTAAAGTTCTTTTGCTTGCCAATGAAATATTGGCACTAAGTACACTTATACACCAGGTGATGGGCCTTGGAGAACATGGAAGGCCAGTAATAGCCTACCCACATTATTTTTAAGGTAGTAGTCTTGGCAGAGAAGTGTCTACCCTCAAGACTATTGTGGAATTCACCTAAAACTCTTCCTTCCAGTGGCTTATCTATGCAACAAAGAAGGACACCATCATAATTTATTTTAAATAAAACCCCTTCAATTAGTACATATATTTGGTGCCTTGCAGTCAATTATAGCATCTTTTGTGAGGAAGGATGTTGGTCGTATATTTCCCTTTTTACATAAATCATGTTCGATGAGCCACCCATGACTTGTCAGACTCGAACTGATTTGTATAGACCTATTTGGTCTCTTCTTTCACCTGGGGGCTTAATTGCTGCACAAGGTATTCACAAAGACCTCTTCCTTGAACTATCTCTATCAGTCAGATGTCTACGTTGTATCCTAGGTTCTTAGTGATCCATTTGGCCCTATTTTCAGTTATCTCACCTTCAGTGATGTATTCCCAAACACTAGGATGGGTGACGAGGATGGTGATTTTGTTGGTTGATACTAGGTGCCAAATTTTCTTTAGGATTTTAATGATAGAAAAGGCCTTCTTTTCAAAAAAATTGTATGTATTTTCATATCCTTTGAGGTTCCTAGAATGGAATGCGATGGGATGTTCTTCGCTTTCCTCATTATCCTTCTGAGTGAGCATTGAAGCTATGTTGTGCTGGCTGTTATAGATGTAGAGTAGGAAATCCTTAGAGAAGTCTAGGTTAGCTAACATTAGGTCTATGGAGATGGCTTCCTTTATTTTCTCAAAAGCAATATTTCCTTTGAGAGTCCATTTAAACACTAAATTCTTCTTCAACATCAACATGATAGGTCTCACGATGCCCACGAAGTCCAAGATGAACCAGCTAACAAAGTTGATTTTTCCCAAAAAAGATTATAGCCCCTTTTGGTTGACTGGAACTAATAGCTCTATTGTAGCCTTCACCCTTTTGAGGTCTATGGCTATTCCTTCCTTTGATACCACAAAACCAAGCAGCTTTCCTTGAGACACTTCAAAAGAAAATTTCTTGGGATTTGAAGAAATCTAGAACTATTGACAATTTTGGAAGGCCATTTCCAGATGATCAAAGTGATCATCTTTTGATTTAGAAAAAAAAATCAGGTCATCCCAATATATTAGGATGATATGATCGATCAACCCCTTAAAGGTGATATAAATTACTCTTTGAAAATTATCACCCACATTGGAGAGTCCAAAGGGAATTTTTGCATATGAAAATGTTCCCTACTTAGTGGTGAATGTTGTTTTGTGCTAGTCCTCCTTCTTTACGTAAACTTGATTATACCCCGAAAAACCATCGAGTAATGAGAACATTTCTGATTTGGCCACAATCTATAGAATTTTCTCCATAGAAGGTAAAGGGTAGTGATATTTTAATGAAGCTTTGTTCAAGTCCATAAAATCCACACAGAGCCGAATATCACAATTCTTTTTCCACACTGGTACAAGGTTGAATACCCAGGTGGAATGTTTGATCGGGTATATGAATCTCAACTCGATTAATTTTGTAAGCTCCTATCCCATCAGAGCCTCAACCTTTGGGTTCATTGGCCTTTGTTTCTATTGGATGGGCTTCGAGCCTTTGACCAAGTCAATAGTGTACTGAATTATGCTTGAATCATATGCTTTGAGATCATCGTAAGTCTAGGCCATGACTCCATTGTATTTAGCAAATAGTAGTTTTGGTCTTTCCTTGTCCACCTACAAGATATCTCTTCTGACTTTTAACTTTCTATCGTTCCTGACTTCGAAGTCCTCATAGTCTCTTGTGTCAGTAGTGAATCTTTATTTTCTATTTCTTGCATCTTCACAATCGAAGAGATTTTTGAGAGAAATCAAACCTCGTGAGAGCTTATTGATTTTTAATTGGATCACTTGTCCTTTAGTAACCCCCCTAGCTTCAAACCATGAACAATTAGAAGCTTTCCCTGGCTTTTGTAGAAAAGAGGCAATCTGAATGTCATCATCAAAACCTTGCCAATTCTAATCATTGTCAGGAATTGATGGTCAAACTATGGTATGCACTACATTTTGTTTTCTTTTGGGTTTGGGGGTTGGCTCAAACTGTGAGCCAATCAAATTCATCTAATCTATGATAGCATTTTTGGATCATGGAATAACCTGTATGTTAAAAGCTTCAAATCTCTCGATTAGATCCCATACTCTGCATCTATAAGACCTCATTCTTACATGTTTCAGGAGCTTCCTTTCCACAAACATGGCTTACAACCAACTCTGAATCTCTAAACACTTGTACTCTCTTCATGCACATCTGCTCTATGAGAAGCAAACCATGGACCAAAGCCTCATACTTTGAATCATTATTTGAGCATGGGAACTGAAAGCATAAAACTTTGAGGGTCTCTAATCTAGTCGAAGATACCAATCAAACACCCACTTCAGAACTAATTTTTCATTTGGCACCATCGAAATATAATTTCTGTAAACTATTGTTGCCTAGTCTGCTAGGTTCCTCCTCCTTTACCAATTTTGGGAAGACTTGGTCATCATTGAAGATCACATAGGTGCCTAACTCAGTAGCATGGAAGTGAACACAAACGAGTCTAAATCAATAAACTAATTGAAAAGGACCTCCTTTTCAAGGGTTTGATCACTTGTTTCCTCCTTGTCTTTTAATATTTCTACACAATACATCTCTTGTTTTGAGAAGGAGGTATGTGCTTATTCAAAGCATAAGATCTCATTTTCTACTATATGTTCTAAGTGCAAAGGTTTCGATAGACTCTTCATCTTCACCCCATGCTTTTTCTGCAATATCAGATGAGACCAATCAAGCACCAAGTATCTACCAATATTTTTCATGAAGTCTCTTGAGAGACACATTCCAAAAATAGGAGGAATGTTGATTATAACTACTTCTTGCATGACGGTTTGGCTTGGGCATGAGAAAAGGGTCAATCCTTGATGTGGCTGACAGTTGGGACTTTCTTCCCATCTAATTGCATGATCCCTTTCTCAAGAGGCTCGTATTTAAGATTCAATGCATCAGCCACTTGCTTAGGAATGACCATGTTACTATCTCCCACTAGTACACAAACAACAATATATGACTAAATAAACTACTAAAAATTGCATATAAATGACTAATTTTAGTCACGTGACTATTAGTGGTTTATTTGTAGTCATTTATAGCACCACCAAATTTATGATTAAACTATTTTAGTCATTTATTTAGTCATTGAGTTGGTCATTGATTTGATCATTGATTTAGTCATTTATTTAGTCATGGTAGTGATTTATTTAGTCATATAGTTAGTCATTAATTTTAGTCACGTGAATATTTTAGTGGTTTATTTGTAATTTTTGATAACACCACCAAATTTATGACTAAACTATTTGTCATTTATTTATTCATTGATTTGGTCATTGATTTGGTCATTGATTTAGTCACTGATTTAGTTGTTAATTTAGTCATTTATTTAGTCATGGTAGTGATTTATTTAGTCATATATTTAGTCACTTATTTAGTCCTTGATTATTGCTAACTGTTCATTTATTTAGTCATATATTTAGTCATTACAAATCAAATATAACTTAATTAATTCTCAAAAATTTATTCATATAAACTTCAAGTATCATATATATTCAACTGTTAAAAAACACCATGAAATGAAGACTACAATGTTTGAACAAATATGATTGATCAGACACAAACACAAACATATTACAAATCAAGAGGAGCCACAACATAGTATTTATGACTGGAGAAAAAACCACTCTGAAAATTTACTTCATTAAGCCTCATTTATAAATCAAAATCTCATTGGTTACATTCAATGTCTCAGTGAAATTGTACAAATTACAGACACTATATAAAAAAAAAAACTCCTATTTTCATATACTTATACTATTTTCCCCTTCCCTAACTATAGTCCTTTTGGAAGTACAGTGACCTCCTATAGGGGCTTGACCAATTTAATCCCCTTGCAAATCCATAGCTTTCCTGCCGCTATTGGTTTCGGCTCCTCCAAACTCTTCATCTCTGGTATTCACCTTTCACTTCTCCAATTTGGAGTTGCAACCTGAAAATAAGGTTTCAAAATTTGCACATCAAAAACTTAGAAAAGTCAAATAATACAAAGGATAAAATTCAAACATTTTATTTTCCTTTTCAAACTATGGCACCCTAAACTTAGGCACTAGATATAATGTTTCCTAGTTATCTCTTACAATTTTTAAAAAGATGAATTCATGCAAGAAAACAAACAAATAGAAAATATTCAATTAGTGATATACAAATTCCTTATTCTTAAACAGTTGATCAATAGCTTGATTATTGATTGTAAATTTGTAATTGATACGCTTGAAAGTATCCTTTCCTATGTGTGAATTGGAGCTTTGGATGAGGATATGAACATCCATCAAAAGAATATTTGGAAGTAGATTTTTATTAGATATTGTAGTTGCAAGTTCCACTAATTACAATAAAGATAAATAGTTTTACCTTCCTGCATCAACTAATGCAATTCTAATAACTTTTAAAGAATCAACAATGCTAGTCTTTATCATATCAACATACTCACTGGAAAGTTGCAACACAACATTAAACTTATTAATTAGAATTAACATCTAAGAAAGAAAATAAACTTCAAACATTATCAATTTAATAAAAAAATCATCAATTTCAAAGATTAAATTAGCCAATTCTTCACTCTCTACATCCTCTACTACAATCAAAAGAGGCCTTTTTTTATGTGATAAATGCAACAATAAATTATATTATTTATCAAAACTCATCACTATGTACTTATGAACTCAAGATCATTCAAATTTTCAAACTAATCAACATGACTACCTAATTTCTTTCTATCACATACACTTTGGGTATACAAGATCATTGAGAATCCCAATTGTTGAACTATGAAATTTAGCAAACAAAATTATATCTTAAGTAAAATGTAAATCAATTAAACATTACATGTCCCAGGTTATCAATTGATCTCAAATTGTATAAATGCCTTTGTGATATAGCTTAAGGAAATCTACAATAGACATGCACAAAATGAATTTGGTGGAAAGGCTTTAAAAACATTCAAGTGAATACAATTCACAGTTGTAAAGCCAAATTCCTTAACCATTGCAAACATCCTCCCTGCTTGTGCCAAAATGGGAGCTTTGAAACAACATATCCATATCCATCAATGCATAGACAATACATCCCTATAAGAAATATTATAAGATTCCCTCAAAATATTACTACATATTATTCTATTGGGGGGACTTTACTTTATCGGGGGGACTTTACTTTATCAGGGGGACTTCAAGATAACTCCTACCGATGTTCATTTCTCCCATCGATGGAAACTTCAAACTGATATTTTCCCTTTTCAAGGCATCTAAGGGACTTAACTCTATCTCCCATCGAAGCTTCTCCCATTGATGAAGTCCCTAAATGTTTTTTGTTCCATCGGAGGGACCACAATCTTTTTCCTATCAATGTCCACTTCTCTCTCCGATGAGTTTGAGTGTTGTCGGTCTATTAGTGGGACTTTGATGTGACTCCTAGTGAAATGCAAGAGTCTTCCCAATGATTTCTTCATAACTACTTGCAATTACACCATATGGTAAGTATTCCCCTGATCATCATGCTTTGATGGATGGCTGTGTGTGATATTTTTCTCAATAAAGCTACATACATAGTTGGTGTTATGCTTCAATGGCTCAAAAAAAAATTGACGAAAAAGGAAAGAACGTTCTTTATCATTTGCAGATAGCCAAGAGTATTGAAGGGTGTTAGAGATGTTATCTCATGGAATACGATGATTGTGGGATATGCACAAAATGGATTTGCTGAAAAGGCTTTAGAAACTTTCAAGCAAATACAATTAGTAGGTGTGAAGCTTCAGTGGCTCAAAAAAAATCTCATGGAAAGGAAAGGATGTTCTTTGTCATTTGTAGATAGTCAAGAGCATTGAAGGTTGTTAGAGATTCCATCTCATGGAATACGATGATTGCAGGATATGCAAAAAATGGATTTGTTGAGAAAAGGCTTTAGAAACTTTCAAGAAAATGCAATTAGCAGGTGTGAAGAAAAATTCCACAACCTATTCCAACATCCTCCCTTCCTGTGCCAAAATGGGAGCTTTGGAGTAGGTTATGAACATCTATCAGAGCATAATAGATGGGGGATTTTTGTCAAATATTATGGTTGGAAATGCTCTATTAGACATGTATACAAAATGTGGAAACATACATAAGGCATGTGAACTCTTTGATGGAATACCTCAAAGAGATGTCATTAATGGATAAATTACACAACGAAGGGGTGGAAAATCACTCCAAAATCCCAATCCAACCTTCCTCAATTAGGGTTTCAATCTCCAAGTCCCCAACTCAATGACTCCTCACCAATTTCACTTGTTCTCCAAGTAGCAATCCAAACTCACCTTTTTAGGTTTAACTTTTAGAGAAGGCCTAATAGAGTCACAACCCACACATTCTCATACACATTTTATCCTCCCATTCAACATATCAAAAAACTTACATAGACTTGTTTTGAAACTTCTTAGGGAACAATAGACTGTCCTACACTTTTAAGGGAAAATTAGCCCACTTTTCCAAGTAACCCATTCTCAAACACTCAAACTACTCACCAAAACCACTTATATATCTTAGGAAGACTCCAAATAGAGGGAATCAACAAGTTTTAGACAAATAAAGTGTCACTAAATGGGCCAACTCCAAAACCCTCCTTTTTAATGCAAAAGTCAAGGGTTTTACTGAAAATCACTACTCCAGGGCTTCCCTACCTAGAAAAATGCTTATAACACTCTAACACAAGTTTTTACATGCTTAATAATTCATTACATATCCATCCACAACAATATTTTGGAAAAACTCAACTTCTACAACCAAGTTTCACTTGAAAAACCATGTAAAATGCTGCTAGGGCATCAACCCAAAACACTAAATTGGCCTCCCTACTCCTACCATCACACTAACATCAAAATATACAACAATCCATTCCATTCCATTGAGCCATAACCTTAGATAGTAGATGGAATGGCCATTTTGTTCATTTACAAGATCAAAACCCTTAAAACAAGGCTACCCAAACAGTTACAGGAAAAAGGTTACTAAATTCACCAAAATTAATGAAAAGAATCCAAATCACCACCAATGGAGATCTAACTCATTCCTTCAACACATTCCATCCTTGGGCCATGGTACTTCTATACAGAGGAGCGATTCAACTTGTATTAGCAGATTTCATGAAAACATAAAATTTATGCAAAGAAACTAATAGATTTTATGGTATTTCTTTTGAAAATAAAACCTGAAGGTTGGTTGATTCTAGTCTCTGCATCTCTTTTATGTATTATGTTCTCTAATTAAATTTTGAAATTACTGAAATGGTTCTCTTGTATTTGGTATTTCAACATTATGTTCATGCATAGAGGGGTAAACCATAACATGCCATGAAATTGTATAAAAAAAAGTCTATCCAATAGCTTATAAAAAATTTCAAAGACAATCTATGCAATCTCCACATGGTATCATGTGACCTATACAAGACTTTAAACTCACCACACTCACAACGTAAATTCTTTCTTCACATCTTAACTAGACAAATTTCGACAAATTCATGACTTAGCCAAAAGATTCATCAACATATTTCAAGACATGAACCCCACTACCCTAAAACCCTTTACCATCTTTTACAAAGGACCATTAGCCAACTTTCATAAAGTTTCCTCACATACTTTAATAATTGATGTGAAACCAAGCGTTGGAGCAGTCAAAGACAAAAATTCAACAATAGTTGACAATACTCTCTGAAAATACACTTCAAGTGCACAACTATTTTTGATAGATTGAACAATAAAGACTCCTTACAAATACGCTACAAACATGCACTTCAGGCCTTGCACAGTTAGAATATGTAGCTAATGTTTACATGTAGGGATGAGATGGTTTGCATGCATCTTAAGCTCTCTGGAATAAGTTTGAACCTTACACATCTAGTTCAATGGTTAGGTACACAACATGTTAGCCCAATACATCTACACATGCTAGACCAATTGGATTTTATTTAGAAAACCTAGATCACTAGCATATCAGCTCATGTGAGAGGTCAATACCCACTATTAAGCCTACACATGGCACATTCATGCACAAAATAACAAAGAAAAATAATAGATCATGCATCAAACAATAAGCATAAGACAAAAATGTGTCAAAAGAGTTGCTCTATTCATCCATCATTTGCATGCATTTCTCAACCATACAACATATGTACTAGCCTTTCTACTCTATACTACAACATATCTAGCAAATCTTAATACTTCATACAACCATGCTCTCAAGTGAATAGCAGGCATGCTTATATAGATTCGCAAGACCCTCCCTCACATTATTTTATTTACACATGCCCATTATATACTTTATTCTAGGGCCAACTAATTTTTCTATCCCAATGCAACCACTTGTGCCCAATTAATTTATACAATCTTATTTACAACTTTTGTTGCCAATAATATCCAAGTACGATCATCTATTTTTTCCTCAAAACACTTAGGTATGAAGATTAGAGAATCAAAAAGAATATCCTCAAGGTGGAGGGAAGCATCAATGCATGGTATAACTCTGACTAATTCAAGCAGGGAGGACTCTGGAAAAAAAATGAAGCACTCTAGAACACATCCTAACAATGTAAGCTTTGCTTGGGTTCTAGGTGCATGCAATCATGTAGGTTTAGTGGATGAGGGCTGCACATACTTCACAAGTCAATAACCCTTATTGCATTACAATTTACATATATAGTTGATCATTAGGTGTCATGGTTGATCAACTATTCATATTTTCACCTCTAAATCTATAAATCCATCATTCCTTCCAAAAATTTGAGTAGCATTCTAAAAAATTCTTTGATCCATTTATGAATATTTGAATCAAATCATTGCCATATTATCAAAGAGCTTGCACAACAGTTGAGCATCCACAAATCTGTTTAGTTCACATTTTCCAATGTACTTTCAGCTTGTGCCAAAATGGAATCATTGGAAGATGGTATGGAAATCCATCAAAGCATAAAGGACAGAGGAACTTTTTTAGATGTTGTAGTTGCAACAACCTTGGTAGACATGTATGTGAAATGTGGAAGCATAGAGAAGGCATGTGAATTGTTTGAAAAAATGCCTCAAAGAATTGTTGTCTCATGGAATGCAATGGATGTAGGATATGCATACAATGGATTTGTTGAAAAGGTTTTAAAAAAATTCAAGGAAATGCAAATGGTAGGTGTCAAACTAGACTCTACAACCTATGTTAGCATCCTCCCCGCCTATTCCAAAATGGGAACTTTGGAACACAATATGGGTATGCATCAAAGCATAATGAAAGGGAAGTTTTTTCCTGATATTATAGTAGGAAATGATCTGGTGGAAATGTATGCAAATTTTGAAAGCATACACAAGGCACGTGAAGTGTTTGATTGAATTCCTAAAAGAGATGACATCTCATGGAATACAATGATTGCAGGATATGCACAAAACAATTTTTTTGAAAAGGCTTTAAAATATTTCAAGCAAATGCAGTTGGCAGGTGTAAATCCAAATTCCACAACCTTTGCTAGCATCCTCCCTATCTATGCCAAAATGGGAGCTTTGGAACAAGGTATGGGCATCCATCAAAGCATAAAGGATATAGAAATTTTGTCAAATTTTGTAGTGGAAACAACCCTTGTAGACATGTATGCAAAATGTGGAAACATAGACAAGGCATGCAAACTATTTGTAAAAATGCCTCAAAGAAATGTGGTCTCATGGACTGCAATGATTTCAGGCTATGAACAAATTGAACTTTTTGAAAAGGCTTTAGAAAATTTCAATCAAATGCAATTGGAAATTGTAAAGCCAAACTCTACAACCTTTGCCAGTATCATACCCACCTGTGCCAAATTGGGAGCCCTGGAATAGGGTATGCACATCCATCAAAGCATAAAGGATGGAGGAATTTGGTTAGATATTGTAATTGCAACTGCTCTTGTAGACATGTATGCTAAATGTGGGATTATATTCAAGGCACTTGAAGTGTCCTAAAAAATTCCTCAAAGAAATGTGGTCTCATGGAATGCAATAATTAAAGGATATACACAAACTAGATCTATTGAAAAGGCTTTAGAAACTTTCACAAAAAAGCAATTTGCGGGTTTAAATTCAGACTTTACAACCTTTGCTAGCATCCTCTCTACCTATTCCAAAATGGAAGCTTTGGAACAAGGTATGGGCATCCATCAAAGCATAATAGAAGGGGGATTTTCATCTGATATTATAGTTGGAAATGCTTTGGTTGACATGTATGCAAAATGTGGAAGCATAGAGAAAGTATGTGAAGTTTTTGACAAAATGCCTCGAAGAGATGTCATCTCTTAAACTGTAATTATTTTTGGATATGCACAAAATGGATTTGTTGAAAACACTTTAGAAAATTTCAAGCAAATGAAATTGGCAGGTATAAAGCCAAACTCCACAACCTTTTCCAGCATCTTTCCTACCCATGCCAAAATGAGGGCTTTGGAATAGGGTATGAACATCCATCAAAGCATAAATAATAGAGGAATTTTGTTAGATGTTGTAGTTGCAACTACCCTAGTAGACATGTATGCAAAATGTGGAAGCATAGACAAGGCATGTGAACTATTTGATAGAATGCCTGAAAGAGATGTCATCTCATGCTATACGATGATTGTGGGATATGCACAAAATGGATTTGATAAAAAGGATTTAGAAAATTTCAAGAAAATGCAATTAGTAGGTGTGAAGCTGAATTCCACAACCTATGCCAGCATCCTCCCTACCTATGCCAAAATGGGAGCTTTGGGGCAGGGTATGAACATCCATCAAAGCATAATAGATGGGGGATTTTTGTCAAATATTATGGTTGGAGTTTGAAGATGCAGCATTGGTAAAGGTTGTAAGAGATTTCCTGGAGCATGAGTAGACCTATTAGAAGGTGTTTGAAGCATTGGTAAGAGTTCTAGGAGTCGGGAGTACCCATTTTCAATAAAGCCCCATGAAACTTGCTAAAAAGGAGGGTTTTTTTGGGTGTCATGTTGGAGAACGGTTCATCAAGTGGAAGTTGTGGATTTTGAAGTTTTGTTACTTGGTTAGTGTTTCCCCATTGATTTTTAAGGTTGGGGAACATTTTAAAGAATGTTTCCTTTGTAAAGGGGCCTAATTAGGCCTAGTTTTAGGGGAAAATATGAGTTTTGGGGATGTTCCAAAACAACCTATGGTGAATTTGGGATATGTTTTAGAAGTGATTAAAGGGTATCTAAAAATGGTTTTATATCTTGTCTACAATGCTTGAGGATTGAAGGAATTTAGAGATTGAAGCCTATTTTTTGTGAAATTTATCTAAGTGAGGTTGAATGGTTCTCCTGATTTCTATTAGGCTCCATGTTGGTGATTCCCATGCTAACAATAGAGACCTTTTTGGTAGATCAATATATGGATATTGAACCCACCATGCCAGTCTACCAATATTATGGGACCATTATCCAATCATCAAACAAACAAGATCAAATCACTAAAATGAAATATAACCTCCTTTAACAAGTCAATGAAAGAAGATAATAGAAAGGTGAAGGCAGAGGAAAAGTTCTTGGCCTTCACATAAATTTTATGAACCAATTTTCCATTAACACAAATCAAGAACTCAACCAAGGTAGCAAAGAATTAAAAATCCAATGGAGAAAGGAACCAATGCTTTGGAAAAGGATTTAGCCAACCACATAACAGGTGGGAGCACATTGTACTAGATAAAGCTTATGCAAAATTTTATTATAGTGGAAGATTATTTTGTTTCTAGAACTCCTTGCAAACAAACCAAATCCTATTGAATCATTCTTCGTCAAATTATCTAACAAGTTTAACAAGGCTACACATAGAGCCACAAAAATATTAGTTAGATTGGTTTTCAACACCCATCTAACATCTCAATTGGTGTGATTTTGTCCTCAATTGAGCTATGAGCATATTCATTTTCCATTTGTTAGTGAAATCAAGCCCCATGAATTTTTTTTCAAAGACTATCTCAAGTGGGTTCAAATAAATATGAAGCTTATCTACTTCTTATCCTTTCAACACAAGAAGACCAAAACCTTGGTTTTGTTGGTGTTGGCTTAGATCATGAGCCCCAACAATATCGGTCCATCATTGGAACCACCATGCAAGTCTCAGCAACAGGCACAAACTCCATTGACGACATCCCCATCAGATGATCATGGGAATAGGAAACCTCATCTTGCCGATAGAAGATCCTCACACCAATCAAAAAATAGAATAGTTGATGCATCATTGGAACTAGAAGACACGTTCGACTGATAGACCAATATGGTGAGCGTAGTCAATTCCATTTTTTGTAATGTGGTAAGAGTCATATAGGTAACACTATGTTAGGCTACAGAACTCTTCTTGGAGGTTCTAAAATATTTTCCTCTTTTTTATATGATTGTATTCGCAGTGCCACCTAGATCACATTTTTTTGGTGGGATTCCAAACCTAGACAATAAGGTACAGTTGTGGAAATATCATAGAGAGAAGCTACAAGCTACTATGATGATTTTTTTGAGTGAATTTATATCAAAGTATTTCTTAGAATGGCTTAAGACATGTGCAGATGATATTCTCTCTATAGATAGGCTTGGGGGAAAGTATTTTCTTGATCTTGTGAAAAGTGGAAAGGAACTTGCAGAGAATGAGACATTGATTAGAGAAACATTGGATAGTTTGGATGCATTTGAAGGGAGCTTGGAGTGGCAAAAAATATTTTTTGGTTCAAATATTGAGTTTCCATGGCAATGCGTGTGTGAGATTGTTTTGAAGCACTCAAAGAGTCTATGGGATGAATTTTTTTGAAAGCTTGTTTGTTAGTAGGATGAAACAAATAATAGCTGATGGATTTGTAGATCTGTGTGAGAGAGTTAAGGTTGGTAAATTCCTTGAAGTTACATCTCTGCCAAGTTACAAATATGTTGAAACCCATTTGCACAAATTAACTACTAGTGAGGGTTGGCTTGTCAAGAGAGGGGACCTAAAAAGTGTCAATTTACCTAGGTTGAGTTTTAGATTTATGATAACAAATGATGAAGACTAGTTCGGTTTCCTTAATGCTTATTTTGGAACTGAGGTTAGTCAAATAAAAGATACCATAGATGAGGGGTCCAAGAATATTCTGGAAGACCTCCTAAGTTTTCTTCATGCACATAAATCTCCTTCAAGGATAAATGATTTAGCACCTTATTTGCAAGAGCAATGCTTCCATTTTATCTCAACATTGATTGTTGAGATTGAAGACTAACTTACACATCTTTTAGAAGCTCTCTATCAAGAAATGAAAAATGAGGAGATGCCAGAAAAATGAGCAATGAGACAATAGAATCGACAGTTATAGTGGAAAGGGTACTTTTCTTAGGAAGGATTTTAGTTGCTCTTAGTTTTCATTCAACTTCCCTTCCACTAGTTCTTGGCTCATCTCAGCTCTAGTTTGTCGAGAACAGAGCTTTAGTTTCAGGGAAAGGATCTTCAACTTTCAAATATTCCAGTACTAATTTTGATTACCCTCTTCTAGATAGTTTTGGAAGACAAATACTAATGAGAGGAGTCATTTTGAAGCTTGAATCACAAGATAAAAATAATAGCACCAAATTGAAAAAACTTAGAAGAACTATGCACAATCTTTGTATCAAAGCTAAAAGGTATCACAAAAATTGATCATAATCCTAAATATGAACATATATACACAAATAAAATGGGGAAATCTACATTTTGTTCAATTGAAGTTAATTAGTTTTATGTTTTGAGGGTGGATTGCTTGTAGGCCTAAATTTGGCCATATATTCAGTCAGCCAGTTGATAACTATAATAGAAACTATCCATGACAGTTAAATAGGGGCATGCCCTAACTTCACCACATCTAATCCCAAGAGCACGGAGTATGTTAGGGAGCCTTAATCTATCAAACTATCAAATAATTCACTAAATACTATAGTAGGACGATAGAAGTGCATCATGGAAATAGAATGTTTCCAATCACATAAACCAACCTATCATTCAATGATCAATGTTACGTTGCAGATGTTATTGACAAATCCAATTGTTCTCAATTTCAACATTTTCTAAACCCAGGATGCCAAAAATGATAATGAAGGTTATGGTATAAAATACTATGACATGCATACTTATATTATCTAAATAATAGATAGCTCTCAATTCAACTATATTTCCCTTCTACCTATTAAATGAAAGAAAAAAAATTGCCTATTCTAAATTTGAAAAGGAAAGGATTTTGCCAATGCAAAAGAGTGCAAAAAAATTTGAATTGAATATAACCTACAATGAAACCACTAGGGAAAAACATATAATATAGTAAATTACAAATATATTATGTATCAATTTATATTGTGCAAAAATATAAATAAATCCCCTCCATTATGTGAGAATCTCCAATCATTTATTTCCAACAAGAATACATGCAGGAGAGATTTTTTCATGTACTTCATGACCTTTCAAATTCATCATGGTTTCCTCCTCAAAATGCTCATGCCCCTCAAGTAATATGTTGAGGTACTTTTATAAGTTGCTCTATATCATTAGCTTGATACTTTGCAGCTCCTGAGAAAATTTGTCATCTTTGTAGAGAAATTTTGCCTATCAATATCCAATATAGAGATCAGCTAAAATTTCACTCACCTATTTGTTACAATTTCATTCACTTCAGTGAATTATAGATATTCAATAACTAAGAAATATAGCCAAGTGATTCATGAGATGCTACATAGATGACCATGAAGATTAGTTTTAGTTATCCAATACAAAAACAACAAACATATGATTATGCAACTTCAAGGAAGCCAAAGCTAATTCAGAATGAGGATAATGAATCAAAATAAGTCAAATATTTAGTAAGAAAAGCATAAGAAATTCACAATGATAAGCTACTAAATTTGGAATTCCTCAGCAGTGTGAATCCCACACCTTAGAGGTTTCTAAAAATTCACTTCAGATGGTGCTTTGAAGGTGATCCTGGTCTTGAAGTAACAACTTTCTATAGAGATAGTAAAGGGATGATGAATCTTTGGTTTTCCATAGGGCCAAATAGCTATACAGAAAAAATGGTTGAGGCCATGAGCATAAAAATAGAGATGATCAAATCTTCTTAGACAAAAGGCATTGAATTCCTCCATGTTGAGACCAAATCCAAAATCCTTTGGTCCCACTTAGCAAACACAAGGAAAAGAGAACCAATGAATGGGAAATTAACTAGCTTCACAAGGGACATTAGAGCTCTCATATAGACAAGATACTATACTGAACACAATGAAATACATATGATATGGAAAATGAAGCCCCATGAAATACACTACAAATAGAATCATCACATTGCATGCAAGAACACAACAAAGGAAAAAAAAATATTTTCATCTTCACTACATGGTGTACATTGTTTAACAAAATAGGTTGGTCCTGAATCATATAATTATCTAGCAATAGAAAACCGATCAACTATGCATACCACATTCCATTGCAAACAATCCATATATACTATACTTCAGTGAGTAGATGTAATGGTTGGAATCAATTATCAACTAATGTTAGGATTTTTTATGTAGAGAAATTTTTCTTTGATCAAATCACCACAGTACAAGCTGGTTCAAACAACCAATTGATTCACAAAAATCTTCCAAATCACTCGTTTGCAAAATCTCTTCTACTCATCTAGTAGGTCTGTAAACCCAAATTTTTGAATATATCTCACAAAGAGCCACTCAAAAACCAATCACTCTACACTTTTAGACACCCTTTAAGGAAATTTATAACATACCTTAAAACCATCATGGGTCACTTTGGACCATCTCACACAAAATCATACAATTGCGCTGACCTAGTAAACCAATTAGGTCACTTTTTGAAAGGAATTTCTTTAAAATATTTCAACCAACACTCAAAAACTACTCATATCTTGTTACCAAGTTACGAAAGTCCCAAATCCACCTTATTTAAAGTATCTAACCCTCAACTAGCCTCTTTGACTGAAAACCCTCATTTTCCCCAATTCAAAGTAGGGTTTATTGAAAGTTGGCATTACCAACCCCTCACAGCTCTGCCACCACTTCCAACAAACTTCAATAAGCCTAAAAAATCTTACAAAACTAACTTACAACCTTTACACTCAATATTTAATCCAACTCATTCATAAACATAGCACTTTCAAGCTTAAAATTCACCTAAAACACCACAGGACAGTCATCAAACTTCTCCAAGAATTTTATTCAAACTAATCCTACAACTCAACCATCCTAGATCCTTTTTCATGAGCTCATTCCACATAGAAATAGAGAAAATAGAAGGTGAAATGAGCTCGTTCCATTACAAAAACCTCAAAACCCTTAAATAGGGTATAACCGGTCAGTCACAAAAAAATTAATATAAAACACTTCAAATACAATATAAAATGCTCAAATAAAATGTAATTTTATGTTAACACACCCGTCCAATAAATTCACAAGCTTTTAGATAAATATGTTGTTGTACGGATTAGTACCAGCCCTGTAACAGTGAATTTGCACCAAAAATTGAGAAGAAAACTAAGAAATTTGACGAAAACAACTTTATTTTTCTTCAATGACCAATCTAGATTCCATTACAATGAATTCCAAAAAAAATTTAAATCATTTTCCCCCTTGAATGAACTGACTCAACCAAATCCAAGTGACTTCTTTCTTTCCTTGACTATTGGTATTCCAACTTACACAAATTTGCAACTTTTTGATTGACAACAATTTCTCAATTTTTACATCTTTTTGCACATTGGTTAAAAATAGCACCATAAACTCTTAGGT
Source organism: Sequoia sempervirens (assembly GCA_007258455.2). NCBI lineage: Eukaryota > Viridiplantae > Streptophyta > Pinopsida > Cupressales > Cupressaceae > Sequoia > Sequoia sempervirens. The sequence goes on along the minus strand of VDFB02373365.1, from coordinate 301,526,155 downwards.
GACTCAAAAATAAGTGACTCACACATACTAAACTAACTCTAGCTTTCCCATGACTGTTGGGCTTCCTTATTGCATACCTTTTACATTTTTTCCTTGACAAGAATTTGGCAATTTTGTTGATTTTGCAAAATTAGCTTCCCAACCTCCTAAAAACCACTAAAGCCATCAAACATGAATTGATACAATATTAATTGGTCAATAATGACCTTATTAAATACTTCTAGACTCAAAACTCAAACTGACCTAAGACCTCCATGAATCAACATTTCACAAATACTTTGGTGCTCCTGCACCAATCTGCTATACTTTAGGCTAAACCTATACTTCAAGATCTACTATACTTCAGGATAAACCTATACTTCTTTCAAAAAATAAACATCATTCTAGAAAATAATTAGAATGGAAAGTGGTAATTATCATAATGTCAATTCCAATCTTAGTTACCTCATAAGGCAAGTTGGAACTAGGAGCAAGAGTCTTAGTGAGTAACGGTGACAAAAAAGTGCCCAAAATTCAAACATACTAAGTATCACCATATGTAATAGATTGAAAGATAACAAAAATAAACCAAATTACTTTTAATGAATAACATAATTTCTAAACAGTGTTCAAAATCCTAACAATATGTTCTCTTGTTCCAACAGGAATTAAAAGACACAAGACTAATGAATGTTCAACTTGCCTCACAGGGGAATCATGTCAGAAAACCAATCTATATAGTACTTGTAAGCATCTAGATTTTAAATCTACTAATTTCACAAAATTCTATAACTTTGGTGGTTGAAATATATGTTTGAGTTTAGTCTTTTAATTTTCTTTTGATTTGACCTTTCTTTATCATAAATTCATTTTTCAAGTTGTGTCTCCAAATTCCTCTATTTCTTAAAGGACACACAACTTGAAATCTTATGAGGAAGATAAAATTTAAAGTTAGAAGCAAAGTTTTATTTCTATTAAGATTTTCCAAGTAACTAAATATAACTAATATAAAGATTACCCATTACAATTCAACTTTCATTTTGTAGTGTTTCAATATTAGCATTCAGAAAAATTCCCCCAATAGTTACAAAAGAAATTGAGATCAATGAATCAAAGTTTCATGGAAATCAGATTCTTCAAGTATTAGGCATTTACCTATTTAAAAAGGGTACTAGTACCAGAGCCTTGAAATCCAAGTAATAAGAACTTTTGAATCTTTTTCTGCTCCAAGTAATCTGGGACATATCTACTTGAGTGGTTATTCACATCTTCTCTTGAGCCATTAGAACTCCCACAAGGAGTGGTCAATGAGAGCAAAGAGCATATCAACCTTGTTAATTCCTACCTAGCAAAGATCATAAACTAGATGCTTCAAACTCACAACCAAAGCAATAAAATTTTAACAATAACAATGTAAAGAGCTTGAGGAAATGAAAGCATGAACACATTACACAACCAAAACAAAGCTCAAATATTTATTTTCTAGAAATAAAAGGTGCACCTTGCCCCAAATGTTTCCTTTGATATTATTTTGGCCTTCCTCCTCATATGTACCATCAGAATACACCCAAAAATGAGTGTCTCATGGACACTACACTCCTACCAACTAGATGACAGAAGAAAATCATTTATGATGGGATCCAAATAATGTTTAATTCACAAATGTACATTTTAGTGTTCAAAAAATCCCAAATACTTAGGACAAGAAACAACTCAATTCATTGCTTGTGTACTAGAATAAAGTCACAATTGGAACAAAATCACATGCAGAAAATTTTGAATCATGTGTGACAATGTAAATGGACAAAAAAATAGGACAACTTGGTGTTTGAGGAGAAACAACTAGGACTTGTCACTACCAGACAACTCAATCTGCTACTAGTATTTGATTCTAGACTCTTGTGGTTTTGAATAAAAGCCTACATCAAAACTGCAACTCTAGCTATTTCACAAGAATAGCCACATTTAAAAACTACCAAACTGGATGTCAACATACCTAGAATTGTAAAGACCAATTCCCAAAGTTTAGTGTTTGAATTGAAATATCTAGTGGTAAGAAAGAACTTTTAAAACATTTTCATCACTACTCCATTCTTTGAATTATGTAGATAAAAACAAAAAAAAACAAAAACACTATGTCTGATCGAGATTTGATAAGCTTCTCAGCAATTTGGTATATTACCCAATCATGTATGCAGCATACATGAAATCATAAGTATTATCTAATATGTCACAGTTTATAGAGTAATCATTCTTAACACAATAAAAAATGGTCTGACCATGTACAGATTTGAAAAGTAAAATTAACTAAAACCATGGAAAGTGACTTACACACAAGATTCTGCACAAATCATGTCCAATGCAGAAAAATGGGCAGAGGTTGCAACCCTAAATTAGGTTTCATGCTTTCAATGCTCCATTAAGACAAGCTTTATTAATTATAGATGACCATTAGCCTTCAAATATGATCTTCAAAAAATATTCCCTTCCCCTTCTCAAGACCATGTTTAATAAGAATAGTCAATGATTTATAGTCTATTTACCCTTGTCGGCTTTGATTTGAAGAGCTATTAATATAATTTTGCATAAATATGGGATGTTAGCATTAGAAATGAGTAATCTAAAAAAATATACACAATCAACAAGACAAACCTAAAATTCCTGATATGTAACTCAAATAACAATGTCAGTAAATGATTCTAGTTGTGGCTTTTCAACGGGAAAGCTTTCCCATTCTTCTAGTTTCAATGTCGATTCTTGGAGATTGACAAACAAAGATCTTTCTCCATTTGTTGAAAGCATTTTTTCCACATTGTAGAATTGAACAAGAATATATTAATAATGTTGAAATAAAAAACAACCAAGACATTAAGTCCAAATTAGGGGCTAAGAATGAAACAACAAAATATTGTCCAACCATCATAGTTGCAAAGAATTACCCTCATGAATAAGGATCATTTACCATACAAATTTCAACATGTTGGCTACTAGGATGGAATACTGTGACTTCATACAAGTAATATTTCCCCTCCCAACTTCTTGGCCCACAAGTTCTCCAAACACCACTATCTTCTTTGAGGTGAATTGTTTCTAAAGGTGAACCACTTGAAGGACTAGAATAAATCAAGACACACACACACACACAATGCTCTAAAACATGTTAGATTATTTCCATGCCATAAGAAACATTGAAGAAGTAAAAGGATATGAAAAAACAATGAATACATGATTCTTTCAATAAGGATATGCAAGA
>VDFB02373365.1:301394816-301522823 GCA_007258455.2 Sequoia sempervirens | reverse complement strand
CAAATCTAAATAATATATATAATATTTTATTATATTTATTTAATTTTAATCTTTATTAACTATTAAATAATTTCCACATTATATCTAATAAATGAAATCTTTATGGTAAAAATACTAATATAATAAACAATATTTGAGTTTTTTCTTTTGCTTACTATACATGTATATTTATTAAAATTAATATTTATTGAAAAAAGGTTTGTATAATTGTATTCTTCTTTTATTTTTTAAAATATTAGTTTCATTATTTGATTTATCAAGATTCTTCAAATATAATTAAATGAATTCATTAAATGGGAAAAGAATATAATTTAAATATACATTTATTCATCAAATTATTTAGATTAAGAAATAATATTTTTTTATTCTTTTCTTGAAATCTCTCTTTTGTTTAACAAATCAATAAAAGTAGTTGATCAATCAAATATACATCAACATTTATCAAGATTCTTTAAAATATTAATTTCATTATTTGATTTATCAAGATTCTTTAAATATAATTAAATGAATTCATTAAATGGGAAAATAATATAATTTAAATATACATTTATTCATCAAATTATTTAGATTAAGAAATAATTTTTTTTATTCTTTTCCTAAAATCTCTTTTGTTTAACAAATCAATAAAAGTAGTTGATCAATCAAATAGCTCAGATCAAAGTAGTTAATAATCAAATAAATTAACAATTTAGAAGGTGAGTATTTAATTTAATTTGAAATTTATATAATTTTATAAAAAAATTAAATCTAAAATAAGAAAGAAATTTTTTTAATACTAAACTATAGATTAAGAAATAATATTTTTTTATATTTTTTTAACTTTTACTTTCAACTCAATTCCTAAGAAATCTCCTAAGTTGGGAGCATATGGCATGTTATATGTACATTGTGTCATTTCTTTCATTAAAATTATATTGAAGAATGCTTTGAATCTAACTAGTCACATGATATGACTACTTAGATTCAACAATGAAAAAATCCTCTCTTTTTAAATAATTTGTTGAATACATTATTTTGAACCACCCACTTCATAGAAATAATAATAAGTGTGTTTAAGCTTAGAGTCAAAAAGGGAACCCCATCAACCACCCATTTTTATGGCAAGGAAAGGATGTACGTGTCATCATTTTAAAAGATATAAATATATAATTTTTTAAATAATCTTAAACAATATTTTTAATAAACAATTAAGATTATCTAAATATATAAGTATATTGTTGAAATAATTCTCTGTTTTTAAATTATTTTTTCAATACATTATTTGAAACCACCCACTTCATAGAAATAATAATAGAAGCAATCCACTTTGATAGGACCCCACTACAAAGTGTGTTTAAACTTAGAGTCAAAAAGGGCACTCCATCAACCACCCATTTTTATGGAAAGGGAAGGATGTATTTGAAATCTTATTCAGACCCCATCACAATAAAATGAAACTTTTCCCTAAACAAAATTATAAATGTTCATCCTTCTAATACAATACAAAATGCATACACCTAAGAAACACAACATTTTTTTTCTCTATGTATTTCCTACTGGCTGAGACCCACCACAATTTTTTACAGAAAAAAAAATGAGGTTTTAAAATCTTGATAAATATAAAAATGGAAAGAGAGTACTAACAATAAACAATATTAATTGTTTATTAAAAAATATTGTTTAAGATTATTTTAAAAAATTCAATAATTGAGAAAGCACACTACGTGACAGTTAAAATTCAACTAATTATGGAGTTCCCAATTTCGACCTTTGAGGAATACGTTATTGGATTCTTTCTTCGCCAATGCTCTAGTAGAACTGTATGAAAAAGAAGGAAAATGTAGACGAGGCACATGAACTATTTGGAGAAATTCCACCCGCTTCTTCACCACAAAGACTTTAAACATGCAGCCTGCAAATCTCATCCAACTGAGATCTATTTATGGTTGATCACATTTATTGCATGCAACAAAGGTTTGGTTGCATATTAAATTGTAGAGAAAACAAAAAGACCGCAAGAAATGGCATGAAACGGTGCGAGCACACTCGAGCCATACTTGGTGACATAGGCCAACCTCCCAAGTCTACGTTTGATGTACTGTAGATTATGTGTCCCTAGGAAAAACATGACAGACTCATCTATACTATGATGGGAAGCACATGGAAATCCATTAAAAGCTAAAAGCTCGAGTCTATGCATGTTGTTCATATTTATTTTCCACAGAAGTTGTGTGGTGGTGGCTGATTCTTAACTATCAAAGACTTAATTTCGGTGAAATGAAAGATTTTGTCAATAAAAATGAAATATCTATTAACTTTCATAGTTAAATCATATATAAATTTTTTTTCACTATTTGAACATGCAACCATTTAATGTTGCACCAATAGATGAAACCTGAAGCCTGAGACTTCAACATTATATATTTCAAGTTTCTTGGAATACTTCAAGCCTGGAATCATACCAATATATTCGGCTAGCATTTATGGCTAGAATTCTCTCTTATGGTATCTATGAATAAATTAGAAGCTCCCCATCATAGCGTAGGAAATGAGTTCCATAATTTGGTCTCACCCCAATGGTGTCATATTTAGCCCATGTGCCTACTGCGTGATACGGAAAACAACCGATGAAAATGACTATTGGAAATTCCTATTTTTTCCAATTCTACATTGCAAAAACGGACCAAATATCTTCTTGTAGTAAGTGCTAGAGGGACAGTACAACCTGATTGATTTCAATTTCGATATCTAGAATCCTCTTGATATCATCACAGCGTGAGGGAACCATAACATGAAGTACAAGAATGTTATGATCAAATCTCACATTGGTAAAGCCCTCTTTAATGTTATAGGGAAGTGAAGCGAATTTGTACAGTAGTCGTGCAAATTTGGAACACTAGGTTTTGTTATGCAAGAAACCAAGAAATGATAACTATTAATACATGTCAAATTTGGTTATGAGCATGAGGCACCATGTCCCACCTGCTATTATTCCCACCATAAATTCTGCTAGAATAATTTAAGACATTGTCAGTATGCAGTGCCATGGGCAATCGTTGTCAGGCATCACCAAGGTTTCTGGTGTCAGACTGTTGGAAACTCCAGTGGGGTTCCCCCACTATAATAGCCTATCGGCTAATAAATTGATACTATCAGTGGTTTGGTTTCCCTAACTTATTGTCTATAAAACTTGATGTATTTTTCTTCTTTTCTTATTGGCATTTGTACTTTGGCTTCTTAATACTCAAAGTGTGAAAAAATGAAAAGAAAAAATCATACGAGATGCTTATCTTTACCATCAATGCAAGCAATTGCTAATTGAGATTTGAAAAGCTCTTTCACATCGACACCAGTTGGCAATTTAGGAGCCTTGTAATTTGCAATGTGAGGAAACTTCCCAATAACCTGAATGATAAATAGAGAGATCTAATAAGTAGCTACAACCATCATGGAATCCATGATCCCAATATACAACATTAAAGACAAAACTCAACATAGGATATGAGAAGAAAATATTGCTTATTGTACCATGTAAGCATACATAATAGGATTTACCTCTCTTGGAAGACTGGAAAATTCCCTTTCAAGTTGAATCACCCAATCCTCTCCTGTAAAAATAGGGGAATCAAAAGTATTTAGGTAGTTAAGAGAATATTTAAATAAGGTTTGATCTGACTCAACAGAGGATAAATAATGCATTTAGAACTCAAGCATCAAGTCACTGCAACTTGAGACATCAAGCACCTCCAATCTAGTGTTCATAGATTATTTGTTATCCATTTTGGCGAGCTACCTTGAAATTAAGGTTTCGACTTTCACTTCTCCATTTTAGCGGTCTATGCCTATCTGATGAAGGTTTTAGAGTATGTTTATTAAATTGAAAGTTTTAGTGGGCTACCTTGAAAATAAGGTTTTCACTTTCACTTCTCCATTTTAGTGGGCTATGCCTGTCTTGACGAAGGTTTTAGAGTATGTTTATTCAAATGAAAATTATGGCAAGATTTTAATAATGAGCACATTTTGATTTTTAATTTTTCCTTCTCCTTAACATTTATGTTATAGTCAAAAAATTTATAATTAAATTATAACATAAATTCTAGTGCAATTTTTCAATTCTTTAATTATTTTTATTGTATAGTCTTTTTAAATTTAAATTTTCAAGTTTTATAATTTTTATCCTTTGTTTTAATATTTTGCAATTGGCTTAAATTTATTCAACTTGGTTTTTATTCTCTTTTTTGTCTCACTTTTCTTATCTATTGTCTTTTCTTCCCCCTTTTATTTCCCCCTTTTTCTTATGTCGTGTTGTATTTTCTATGTCCTTGCTTTTCTTCCTTTTAATTGTTTTCATTAATTTTTTACTTCTTTGTCTCCCTATTGTTATTTATTTATCTTAATTTTAAAATATTACTTTTCTTTTCTTCTTTGGTCTTTGTGCAACCTTCCCTTCTCCCTCCTTTCTCCTTCCCCTTTGTTTTTCCTATTTAGGTTGTTCTTGGTCTGCAACAAAATACTTTTCTCCTTGAGCTCTTTCATCCTGATGATGGATCACAGAGTGTGATCTGAAACGTTGATGAAAAAAACTCTAACGCAATCTAATCCAAAAATGTATGCAAGATTAATTGATATGAATTGTGGAAACTTGATATCATTAAAATTTTCACATGTTATATATATATATATATATATATATATATATAATTATTACTAGCAATTGCGCCTTGGTGTGCAATAGGTACATCGAAGAGGTATGAAAGGCCAATTAGAGAAAATTTTGGTGTATTTTTTCAGAAATATGTGTAGTACATGAGGTCAATTGGTAGGTCATTTAGCAAATGATGTTGTTTATGTAACAAAGGTCTCAATTATCATTCACTCAATAAATATATGTTTTAAATATATTTTTTCATTAGACAAAATTATGTATTTGTAATAGTAAATTTATTATAGGAGTTTAGTTTATTTTTTCTCTATCCACCTCTATATATCTTATCTATATCTCCCTCTCCATTTTATGTATTTCTCTCTATATATCTTATCTCTATCTCCCTCTCTCTTTTATGTCTTTCTCTCTCTATAAGTTTTTCTGTCTATATCAAATGTCATGTTACCTTGAGCATAACTCCCCAAGGGCACATACCATTCTTGTATTTTTGGCATGAAACAAGTAATCAAAATTTAATTTTCCTTTTCCCTATCTCCCTTTCCCTTTCTATCTCTTATATTTCTATCTCTCTTGTATTTTCTCTCTTTTTTCTATTCCTTTCTCTTTCAATCTTTCTCTTCATCTATATCTCTATTCCTCTTTATCTCTCTACCTCTATATTTATTTGTCTCTATCTCTTTATTTTTTTTATCTCCATATTTATCTCTTCTATTATAATTTAACTAATTTATATAATCATACTTGTAAACTATTTGTAATATCATTATTTTCCTCTAGTAAATGTAGAGTATGTAAACTTATAAGTAGCTTAGTATATATTTGAGAATTGTATGCATATTTATCTTCCACACTACATAGTTGGGCCCTTTGAGGAGTTGGGCATTCAATTTAGTAGAAACTTTGGTGTTCATATGATGACACCACAAAACAAAATATTTATTCCACAAAAAATATTTATTAGTAATTTTATTAGTAATATTTTATTATTAATTATGTTGGGCTACGATTGAAAATAAGGCCTTGACAAAGGTTTTAGAGTATGTTTATTAAAATGAAAATTATGGCCAAGATTTTAATCATGAGCACATTTATTTAGTTATTTATTTGGTCATTTTTATTTGTCTAATATTAGTCATTTATTTAGTTATTTTTATTTGTCTAATATTAGTCATTTATTTATTCATTTAGTTGTGATTTTACCCGATAACCAAATTAATCACTTATAAATGACCAAATTAGTCATTTATTTTCCAAATACTACTAGTGTTAGTCACGTGACTAAATTTTTTAGTCACGTAGTCATTTATTTTCCAAATTCTACTAGTGTCCTAAATCAATCATGTTTTTGTGTAAAAGCTTATCCCCCACAATAAATGTTAAAAATAAAGGAGTAGGCTTTGGTTTCCTTACCTCTTTCATGTTTTCATTATCTATGACATTTATGTATGTTGTGGCTCCTGATGGTCAGGGGTCTAATGTGGTCCCTTTTCCTTTATCTTGATTGCGATGGGATTGCATCCATCCATGATATTTGTTCCTCTTTCTTCAATGCCTCCTTGAGAAATTTCTTCTATTATGGAATTGATATAATGTCCCATAGAGACACATTAGCGAGAAAATTTTTTAGTTTCTCTACTACGTTAAGCATTTTGACTGGCGGGACCTTAGGTTTGAATTGTGGTATTTCTTTTGTGTATGGAAGAGGTTGATCCGACATGGAAAAGCTTAGTGCTTTTTCCACCTCCTTCTTTGGAAAAAATGGAGCTTGGGACTACTGAGTGGGTCAGATGTGCGAGGATTGCTCCACTTGTGGTTGCAGTTATTGTGGCTATGAACATTGTGGAGCTTTTTGCACATATTCTCCAATGAGCCTTCTTTTGGACCTTGTGTTATAGTCTAATTGTACTTGTGAGGCACTAGTCATCAGAACATCATTTGCAGTTACTATGTCTTCTTCTTCGATCCTAGAAAATAATGCTTGGTTCAATAAGATATCCATCTCTTTCTCTAAGGACATCCCTTGTGTTTGCACTCTAAAGCATGCCTTCTCCATTTCAGGAGACTAATATTCTTCTATGTTCAAAAACATGCCTTGGCTTCTTTGCTCCACTATCTTCTGTTGAAGATTTCCCCTGGAAAGTTATGGGGCATATGGATATGATTACACAGGAAGCACCACACATTCTCATCTTCCACCAAGTTGTTCTAACTTGGGACCAAATCCTTGCTTGAATTGTTCCTAACAATATGAAGTGATATGGTGATTGGAACTATCTTATTTGTAGGCATTGGTTGTTGATTTCCTCCTTTCGAAGCTCCTTGATATGTGTTATTTTGATAAGATGGCCTTCCTCCTTGATAGGTCTGCATGGGAGGTTTCAAAGGTGCTACTTTTTTTCTTCAGATCAGGACCATCTCATTTGCAAAGGACTACATGAGGTTCTTGGGTTGTCCTCTTGGGTATACATACATGGATGGTGGTGTAGCTGATGTGCTTGTTTATGGAGAAAAGACTCTAGGAGTTGCTTCTTCCTGGGGGCCACCAGATATTTTTGCAAAACATGGGAATTGATGGTGGTGGTGGAAGCTTCCTGATGTCGATCATATTGTTTTCTATGTGCACAACTACATTGCATGTATTAGGTAGAGTATCTCCTCCCATAGAGTGCACCATGACTACGATGTTTGAATTGAAAGCCTTTAGATAGAAGATGAACTCCATAGTTGTTGGAGGCCTGGCTGTGACAGGAATCCTCTAATATGATTTGTGGAACTTGGTGTTGAAGTCACTCATGGACTCTTGTGGGGCCCTCTTGATAGTGATTAATTGTTGCAACAAAGAGGAGTGATCTCCTTTCTCCGAGAAGTGCTTGAACAACTTCTTGATGGGTTGATCCCAAGAGTGGATAAAATTGGAAGCCAAGGACCTATACTAGTCTTGGGGATTTTTTTTTGAAAGATGTGGCTAGTAACCTGAGGGCTTTATTTTATTTTGTGATATTATGTACTCTGCATACCTTCACAATATCTTGGAGATGCTCAGAAGGGGTCTTAAAATCCTATCTAAAAAACTTTAGGATTTCCTTGAGAGCATTGGCAAGTATGGTGGGCCATACATCTAGGGGTGTAGGTGGTTGTAGTAGGCTACCACTATCCTATGTTATAAAATTTCTAGGGGAGGCAACACCTAAGTGAGCCATTGTAAATAGATTCCTATGGATAGGGTAGATGAGTATTTTGATCTAGAAGGTTCAGCCTCCTAGTGGAGTAGATAAAACTTTGGATTCTGGTCTAACACTTCTTACCCTGTTGCTTCTTACATATGATATGGAACCTATAAGTCTTCTCCTCCTTGGTTCTGAGGAAAGTAATTGGGAGTACTAGAAATGGCCTCTAGAAGATTCTCTTGTTTGAACTTTGGTCATGAGATTGCCAGCCTCTCCTCTTGGTCTAATTTATGAAATATTTTTATCTTCTAATTAGATGTTTGGAAAACTTTGAATCCCACCAGGAATGCCAGAAAAAGAACTATTAATCATAAAATTTTGCACCTCTCTAAACAGCCTTATGGGAAATTCAATGAGTGGGGGACCAATTTGTGCCTCATTGAATTAACTTTGGGATTTTTAAAGAAAGTTGCTCTTCTTTGTGTTTTGGGGAAAGGGGGGTAGAAATAAATGCAAATAAAACATATAGATGGCAATGCACCAAATCTTTTACAATATTTCAAACTTTAACTATCTCTTATGACTGATGAGATGGATACAAAATGCCACAAACACTTCATTGTTGGGAAGAGAACAAGTAGCAAATGCTATAGAAAGAATATTGCATTCTTTCAAATCTCCCTATGGGAAGCATCCGTTAAGGTCCAACAGGAATAAGAAACCATAAATATTAACAAGAATACTCAGATATTCACATAATCTTTCCTCCTTTACAACATAATATGAAAAATGACATCTTTTATAGAAAATGAAAGAGTATAATGGACATGATTCAATTTCTAAAAGATAGCATAGAACATAGAAGCTAACAACATGAAAAATAATTATTTGGAATATCAACATAAGGCTTTCACACAATGTTCTCAACATAAATGAAAAATGAAAAAGAAACTTGAAAAAGGCCATCAAATGCACAATCCCAAGATTTCTCACAAATAGATCAAACCCTTATGATACATTAACTAGAAATAGAAGTCGGATGTCAATCCAATGATAGTCTGAACAAATACAACATGCCAAAGAGAATAAATAGTATTCTATATAAAAACCTTCCTATTTTTGAGAAAATATAACTCCCTAAAACAATATCTATATTCTTTGAAAATATTTTTTGAAGAAGCTCCAAAACCTTTTTTCTTTACTTTTTTCAATCCTTATTTATATCCAAAAGAAGGGGACACCTCGCCAATCAATCGAGAAGAAGAAACTACCAGATGCCTAAATCTAATAGCTCACAATTTGATCTTAAAGCTTGATTAGAATGTAGAAATATTCACTCATAAAGTCTCAACTACCTCATTAATGGTTCCAGATATTTTGCAAAGATATACTTTCATAAGAAGATCAAATCCTAGATTGATCGTATAAGCACAATATGATCAGCCACGATAAGTGATGATGCTAGCCCAAAAGTCTCCTCCCAAAAAGTAAAGAATTTTCCCCACTGTCTGAAAAAATATTCCTAAAATAAAATACATCCACAGTTGACACAACTTTCCCAACAAAATAGATGATGTAGTAAGTGGGTAAGTGATTTCAAATTTTATGAAAACATATCTGAAGAAAATCCCCGCCAAGCAAATGCATGCCTTGGTTCAAACCCAAAACAAAATGATATATATAAAGCCACACTACCACCATGTGGCACATTACATGCCTTTATGCGGGATTAGTCTTTTTCCTTTGAGCATGAAGCCATCCTGAAGTAGAAAAGAAGGGCCAAAAACTGAAATTTCTAAAGGAAAAATTGTTCCACACCTCCCACTTATGAGAATTTTTTAATGAAAGAGAATACAACGGTGGATAATCATGACAATCAAATTTGGTCTTCTACCAATATCTCTCCTAGTTGTGAAGAAGATATATTGGTGTTAAAATATCAAACCACTGAGAGTTATGAGAGTCCTATTTGTCTCTCTTCCCCTAGGGAAAAAATTATTGAACAAGAGAATGCCATCATTGATAAGCAAGACAATCCAACCATTGATAAATCCCTTGTGATCAAGTCATTTCAGAAGAACCAACCTTTGAATGTCATGAACAATTAGTTTGTTGCTCTCCTAAAATATCTCCTACTAGGGAAGATATCATGGTGCAAGAAAATGATAACAATTACAATAGTAATGTGGCTTCCTTAGAAAAAGATGATGAAGTGACATTAGACTCCCCTTCACCAAGAGATCATGAAAATAAGGATAAGTGTGTTGAGGTTATGAACATTAGGACTCCCTCGAGTCTTCTAATTATTAGACCTCCTAAGCCTCAACTTATCATTTATCCACCCTCACAACCACCATAAGATCAAAATAAACCCATTCTTATCTTAGAACCACCTAAAAGGAAACTTTATAAAGATAATTTTTTGCAACAACTGAGTTACAATATTGTTTCTCATACATATAACAATAGCAACAATCCACAACCAAGACAAACATCCCTCCCATTGCCTCAACCTAACTTTCCTAGTGCTCCTTGTTTTCCCTTACATAATGGAAAGGAGTATGATCTTGTTGAACAACTTAAAAATACTCTGCTAAGATATCCTTATGGGACCTTATTCAAGCCTCACCTAGTTATCATAACATGCTTCAAAGTGCTTTACAACAAGTTCCTACTCCTCCCAATGTGCAACCAAATGATGTGGTAGTCCAAATTCAAGTTGTAACTTTGGTCAACTTAGACATTACTTTCCATCAAGATGAGTTACCTCTATTAGAAGAGAAAAAATAAAATGAAGCTTTCATGATAATAACTTACATTAATCAAGTAGCGATAAAGAAAACTCTTGTTGGCAGTGGCTCAACCGTTAATATGTGTAGCATAAACCTTCTTCATAGGATTAAAGTAGACAAAAGCTAAACTCAACTTTATTCTTTATTTATTCATGGGTTTGATAATGTAAGAAGGCAACTACTTGGAATCATCACATTACCTATTAAAGTTGGAAAGGTCCTATTACAAACTCTAGTCCATGTTATGCCTCATGATATTTCTTACAATCTCCTCTTGGGGAGACCATGGATTCATGAGATGAATGGGGTGCCTTCTACCCTTATTCGTAAAATGAAGTACGTCTATGACAAGAAATTTTACACACTTAAGGTCGATCCTGAACCTGAAAATTGTTTGATTTATGAGAAAGAAGGATGAGATCCTTTGAAAGTATTGCAACAAATTGTAAAAGTGGAAGTCATGAAGGAATAATAACACAAGAACATTGATGAAATCACTAAGTTGTTAAAAGATGATTGGGGTTCCTTAGATTTCACACCTACATTCATGGGAAAATACAAGATCATAACAAAAGAATCTGACAAGGGAAAAGAACAAGTGGTAATGTCAACACGAAATTTGAAAGAATCCACCTCAACCACTTTAGAAGAAGAAGAAAATCACACAAAAAACTTTGATGAAGTTTATTATGAGCAACCACCGAATTCAAAAGAAATGAAAAAGCTTTATGGAAGAGGTTATGAACTTATGAAACATCTTGGTTATAGTGGAAAATGATGTGGTGCTAGAGAACAAGCTATCTATGTCCCTATAGAGACTAACATGCAAGAAATTACTAATGGTCTTGGTTATTGTACCTCAAGAAAAAAAACAAGCCTTCAATCAATATCAACACTCTTACAAATGATTAGTCTAAGCCAACTTTAACAATAGTGCATCCTAAATTGATAGAAACTAGCGGTCTTGGTTATTTTCCTTTGAAAGAAATGAAAGAAACAAAGAATTCTTTGCTTAACATTAATGTCATCACACAAAGAACTCCTAGGTCATGTATTAGTAACAATTGGAGTTCGTTATATTTTACCCCCTCCTTTCAAGGAGAAAACAAAATCTCAAAATCTAAAGTCTTGTGTAAGTATGACGTCTTTTACTAAGCAAGAGGGTATCTTATCAAGGCTCGTCCAAGATCGTTTGATATCTCTCCCTCCAAGAAAAAAAATTATTTTTTATTACAAGAGTTCATGGTCATTATATTAATGAATGTAAGGCTTTAAGTGATAAAATTTAACATCTTAAGGATTTTGGTGCTCTTCATTGTGTTGAAGCACCTGATTTCTCTAATTGATACTATTTTTCATGTTTCTCATCAATCACCTTGGCTCACCCTTGTCTTGCACCAAGTGGGGGTAAGGGGTTAGGTAGCCTTGTCCTCATATGACACTTGTCATTGTCTCTTTTGGCTAGTTGGCCACTTTCCATATAGATATAAGAGCGAGCCTGGGATTTGGATGGCATGCCTTAAGTTGGCTCACATGTGACATATTTTATTCACCTATTTAGCATTTCATTTTGGGGCAACCCCTTATTCATGATGCAGTTTTATTTGGGAACATATGACTTGGAATAGGACCTTCCAAATATTCTCACATGTCTTCTTCTACTTTAAAGTGGATTGCTCATAGTAATTGTGTTAGCAATCACTTTAAAGTAGGGGCATACATCAACACTCATGTTTCACTATGTGATTTTATTTATTCTTGTGATGCATCCTTTTATTGGTAGTGTCATTGGGTTTTATTTCCTCCAAGAGCATGATATCTCATTGAATTTTCCTCTCTTGGAGACATTAGGCACCATGTTCCCTAATAAGAGACCTTACATGAACTAAGCAAAGATCCCTTTGAACAAAAACCTTTACTTGCATGTTGTTCATAAGCTTGAAGTTTCATTTTGTGGTGCCTTATTGAAGTTATCAAACGGATAGCTTTGGTATGGTTAGTATGATGAGACCTAACACATGCATGAATTTATTATTGTATGGTGATATCTGAGACAAAGGCATGACTTTCTCACTAAGCCACTCATTGAGAAAACTCACCTAGTGGAAAGCCTGAGATTCCTCTACCCCAAAGTGAGCATGTATTTTGAAAAAATTGGTGAGACCTGATCCACATCAAGCTAGATAGACTATCAAGGCTTGATCCACCCCTTTTTATTTTTTTCTTTCTTTTAGTCTTTGACATTGTATGTTTGTGTATCTTGTCTTGTCATTGCATATCATACACCTTATGTGTACCCCTTTTTCCTTATGTTGGTTTGACATAGGATTTTGGATCTTAGGGGCTTGATCAGCCTCCTTGATCTTTGTCATCCTATACCATCCATGTTGGTACACCTGGACCCCTCTTGAATGTCTATTTTAGTGTGAGTTTGACACAAGTTCCTCCTCTCACTAAAGTGGGGGCTAAATGTAGTGTATAAAAAATTATCCCTTTTTCACACTTAATTTGGGAATAATCAATATTAAAATGAGCTTAATTATGGCTTGATTTAGTGTTGTAATGTGTTTTACACATTCACATTAAGTTTAGGGCCCTTTAAAATAATGGAATTAATTGTTCCTTATTTAGGGTGTTGTAAAGTGTATCTTTACACTTTCATAGTGATCTAGGGCTTTATTAATTAATTGAGCTTAATTTTCCTTAATTGGCCCCTTAAATTCAAATCCAAGCCTAATTAAATGCAATTTTTGAGGGATAAAACCTGAAATTCATAAATTCCATTACACAACACTCAATTTTAGAAGGTGTTTGTCCTAGGTTAGTGACCTAGGACCCATTCGCCACATGGAAAATGGGTCCTCACTAGGTCCTACAATCCTATTTTTACATGAAATTTTGCATTTCCCAAAGTGTTTCCTAGTTAAGTGAGCTAGGATCCATTTGCCACATGGTAAATGGGTCCTCACTTAGACCTAGGACCCATCTTTGAACTATTTTTTTGGCAGTATTTTAATGATTTAAAATCTTAGATTTGATGTTGGCTTGTGATATTTGAATTTTTGGATTTAATGTTAAGATATACAAGGAAATTTCACTTAGTTTCACCTAGAATATTTCATGCAAGCCAAGGATATTCAAGAGAGAATTGATAGAGAAAGGTTTATGATCAAGAGTGATTTCAAGAGCATTCAAGGGTAGAATTATTGAAGATTATTGCAGAAATCAAGATTTTATTTATCATGTCAAAGATGTATTGCATCATGCATGTTGTTTGACCTAATGTGTTGATGTAGCATTCAAGATCTATTAAGCATATTCAAATGAATTGCTTCATATCAAATTTCATGATCAAGATCCACATTCATTGAGGTCACTTCATGTTAGTTTGCAAATTTATCCAAGGTTTCAATTAAGGTTTGGTGAGTTGTGGCATTGTTTGTTCATTCATCATTCCTTTCATGCATTGTTTCATTTCAAGGTTTATTTACCAAAAATGGGTTTGACCAAGGCAAACCCATATTCCCTAACAAACAACATTTTTCTCTTCTTTGATTTGTGGTTGCAGGTTTTAGGTTGAAGATCATTTGGAGAGAAAAATCACAAAAGTTGTCAAAGTTGTCAAAGTTGCTAAAAAAATTGTCAAATCATGGAAATTGAGCTACAAGATTTATTTATAGGTTTCTAACAATCTCCGACTAGGATATAGGATTGCGGAAATTGAAGAACAAAACACAAAAATTAATTTTCCAGAACCCTAGCTAGGACCCAGAGGGCGAATGAGTCCTCAGTGAGGCCCAAAAAAGCACTTTTTGCAACAAGTACACAAAATTTGAACCTCTTAAAACCTACCTTTGGACTGTTATATCAGTTAGGTTTAATTTATGATTCTCATTTATGCATTATAACCCTCATAATTGAATGAAACATAGGAGAATAAGAGGTTCATTTTGTTAATTCATTTTGGTGAAACCTATTTTTTAATGTTTCACTACTATGTATGATTTTATGAGTGGAGATTCATCAAATACATCTCTACTAATGATTATTTTTTGGCTAGTAGGATCCCACAATATATGTCCCTTAATTCTATCACTATAACCAACAAAGATATATTAATTATATTTGGAATCTAATTTAGAATGTTGGTCTTTTGAAATAAGAGCATATGCATCACAACAACAAAAAAATGATTTGAATAATCACAAGAATGGCCTGTCCATACCTTTGTAGGAATCTTACAATCTGTTGCAATTGATGGTGACAGGTTTACTAGATAACAAGTTGTAGAGATTGTTTCTTCCCACAACTCTTGCTACAACTTGGTATTACTAAGCATGCTCCTTGCTCTCTCTAGAAGAGTCTTATTCATGCATTCAACAACACCATTTTATTGAGGAATGTAAAATTTGGTTTTATACCTTTTGATCCCAGCTTCCTTATAATAATGTTCAAATTCCAAAGATATGAAATCACCTCCAATATCTTTTCTTAAACACTTGATTGATCTTAAAATTCTCTTTTCAACCAAAGATCTAAATTATTTAAATACACTAAACACATCAGCTTGTTTTTTGAGAATATAGACCCACACCTTTCTAGATTAGTCATCAATAAATTTCACAAAATATGACAATCCTCCAAAAGAAACTATAGGGGATGGTTCCCAACCATCTGAATGAATATAATCTATAATACCCTTACTTGTATGACTACCTTCTTTAAACTTATGTCTAGATTGCTTCCTATAAACACAATGCTTGCAAAAATTCAAATTCAAAGATTTTAGATTTGGAAGTAACTTATGGTCCAACAATACCTTCAATCCTTTCTTGCTCATATGACCCAATCACTAATGCCATAAATGAGTGGATTCATTTTTTTTCTCAAATACCACTACTTCATTTATTATAGTACTCCCTTCTAGCTTGTAAAGGTTTCTTGTTAGATGCACATGACAACTGAGAGGGGGGGTAAATTTTTTATACAATAGAACATTCAATCCATCATTAACTTTTATACCATTATCAACATTTAAACCCTCATTAAGCATATAAGAATGTAAACTTATGAAACAACAATGCAAGCACAACAAAACAATATATTTATGTGGAAAACCCTAAGCAGAGAAAAAACACGGTGAGTATTAGCTCACATATATATGAGTAGAAACACTGAATAAAATTAGACTCGTTGCCAAGGGCTCAATACCCATAAAATAAGAAAGGCTCACTATCAGGTGGCTCACTGCCTAGAAGAGATAAGAAAGAAGAAGATTGTTACAAAGAGATTCACTACCTTAGAGAAATAGGAAAAATCCACCACTACAACTTTGCACCATCTAAAACCTTTGACTATCTACCTCTAGCAACTTTAGGCACATTGAAAATTTAGACACCTTCTACTCACTACATCTAGAGTAATAGGCATTTAAGCTCACTCAGATCATCACACTTGATCACATTCACATATTTTGCACCCCACATAGATCCACACACATCTCCAACAAATAACCTTGCTTATATAATAATCACAACCTCAAAAACTTCCTCCATGTTGGCTACAATGAAACGTATTCACCTCAAATGTGCAAACTAAATAGGTTGGAACCAAACACTCACTAGTACAAAACATCAATATATGACTAAAAAAGCTACTAAAAAATGCATATAAATGACTGAACATGATCATGTGATCATTAGTAGTTTATTGCCAATCATTTATAACGTGACTAGATTGATGACTAAACCATTTTTAGTCATTTATTGGTTTTTTTGATTGATCAATTTGGTAGTATATTTAGTCATTGATTGTTGTAATCTAGTCACTTATTTAGTAATTTTTATTCACTGATTTATGTCCATTGGTAGTGTATTTAGTCATTAATTTTAGTGATCATTTGATAAATTTGGTAGTATATTTAGTCATATTTATTCACTATTCACTGATTTATGTCAATTGGTAGTATATTTAGTCAAGGGTATGTGCAGGATCATCATGGAAAAAATAGGCCCTTAAGTGGCAAAAAATTTAGAAAAATCAGACTTAGGAAACTTGACGTAAAAATTTGAATAAGTTATCTATATTATTTTAAAAATATGTAAGAATATAATCTCTAGCAAATTGAATGTAGTTTCTAAACTACTAGGTTTATTTTAAAAATAAAAAAACCTATTTGGTAAAAATTTGAAATTTCAATGCAGTAGTACTTAAATTTTAGGGGAAAAATAAGGTGTCTGTCTGACCACCCTAACCACAATAAAATGATACTATTTTTTTATAAGATTTTAGATATAAGTAGAGAACTCATTTTTCGATGTGATGCATATTTTTTTGTAATTTTTTTCAAAGTAAATAATTAATTATGAATTTTTTATTACAACTTTTAAAAAATATAAAAACTTGTATGCCTGACCACCTTAACTTGGTCAAAACTTCATGAAATTCAATTTTCTTTTTTTTAATCCTATAGTATGTGAAGCATAGAATGTGACACATGTTTCAGATTCAAAAAATGTGATACCATTTGAAAGCTATACATGTTTTTCAATCAGCCTATCAATTAGGTCTTTAGACGTTATTCAAATAGAAAATGAATAATAATTATTTATTAAATTCAAAGTAAAGAATAATTTATATTGGTGGAAAGCTAAGAATCTCCTTTAAAAACCTATTACATTTCATCAATTTTGGGTAAAATAAAATTCGTCAACCACATACCCTACAAATACCCATCATATTGCCACTTTTTGGCCCATCATGATCCTGCACATACCCTCAATTTAATTATTAATTTACATCAATTAGTAGTATATTTAGTCATTTTAATTGACTGATATTTGAGGAATTAAACATAAAACACATAAATACACATCAATCATCAATTTCTTACAATAACATAGTCATTGAGAAGGAAAAATAATTGAACTTTATTAAAAGAAAGGTGTTCTTATAGCTTGCACAAGTCTAAAATATCTATCTTTCTTGAAAAATGCTTAGGAATAGAGTATTACAAGTTTTATTTCCAGTCACAAGATTGAAAATCTGAGTTACAATGCACATAAATGACAAGAAAGAAACTTCTCAAAAAAATATGCAATGATGGAAACACATTCTTGGAGCCCTCCAATGTGAGCACATGCTCCTTTCATCTCTTAAAACTTCTACAATGTGGACAATCTTCCTAGAGAAAGCTATAATGTGTAGAATCCAAGATGGAGAGTGTTGATTATGTCCCATAAATGAAGCTCTCTCCTTCAATTCATTCAACAATAATCCTAGAATTTTTCCTCCTTTATATGCAACGTGCCATCTGATATGAGCAATAGGGTGTTTCCTTTTCTACCATGAATGAAGTGCCTCAATACAACCAACAAAATTACTATTAGTCTCAATTCAAAAAGAATAAAATTTTACAAAAGTAAGTCCAAACACAACAAAAAGATAAATCAATTAAAAAATTGTAGGAGATAGATTACATCCACAAACATGGGAGAGCTATGCAAAATTGGAGAAATTAGCTTGGAAAATGAAGACAATAAGGTATTTCCAAATTCAAGACTTTTACTTAATGTTGTGGAATAGAAGAGAAAAGATTCATTTATCCACCAACATAGTGAAAAGTTAGCAATTGCATTTGGTTTGTTAAACATTGGCCCTGGTACAACTATTAGATTTGTTAAGAACCTTCGAGAATGTGTTGATTTTCCCAATGCATCTAAATTCATCTCCAAGATTGTTGCAAGAGAAATTTCTCTGAGATATGTGAACCATTTCCATCATTTTAAATGGGGACAATTTTCTTGTGGAGAATATTGGTGATGCTAAATGAAGCAATCTAAAAAATAGGCTTTCACTATAATAATGTGCGCTACATCAGATATCTAGTAATAATGAAAGCACATCCATCAAAGCATAACAATGGGGATTCTTTTGTCATATGTTGTAGTTGCAAGTTCCCTGCTAGAAATACATGAAAATGCGGTAGCATAGACAAGGAAAGCGAACTATTTCAAACAATGCCTCAAAGAAATGTGATATCATAGAATGTCATGATTGAAGAATATGTTCACAATGGGTTTTTTTGAAAAGTCCTTAGAAATTTTTAAGAAAATGCAACCATTGGGCGTAAAGCTGAACTCGTCAACCTTTGAAAGAATCCTTCCTACCTATGCATGAATTGGAGCTTTCGATGAGGATATGAACATCCATAAAAAGCATATTTAAAAGTGGTTTTTTTATCAAATATTGTAGTTGCAAGTTCCACTTCAGATCACCAAAGCCTTCACAAAACCTAAAGAGGCTAAGCATATTGGAAAACTACTTTTAGAGAGCCTAGGTCTACTTTTTCTTGATGAAGGTCATCAAGATTGAAATAGTTGATCAAAGATATGGAATTCATGCAAAACGGTTAATTCAAAACTGTGCATTATACTCTTAGGAACTCTTTTCCAAAATAACTTCAAAGAGATTTTCAACACATTGTATCTAGTAAGGCCAAATTTGGTCAATCGTTGCTTGGGTTAAAACTTGAAGCTATCCTCAACACTTGGTAAAGTTATGGCTAACAATAGGATCTACAAGCTAAGGAAGTTCTACATGGATGAAATTGGGAATAAAATTTAGAACTAAAAAGAGAGTTGGAAAAGTAGAATTTGATGAAATTCTTGCAAAGTTTAGGTTAATGACTTATGCTTTTGTTCATTTTTATGATGGGAAGATTCTAAACAGTCTTCCCAGAATAAAGGATTTTACTATGATTTTGAGAGAATCTTCTATACAGGAGGCTATCTTAGATCAAATAAATGAAGCAAACAATTGTGAAAGAACCAACAATTTTCAATTTGAAACAATGGTGTTTTATGTATAGACTCCCCCTATGATTTTCTCCTAGAATAAGGTATAGTAATATTAAATTAGAAATAATTGTATATGAACAACTATTTAGTCGATCTATTATGCTAAAACAATTAACTACAAGTTAGAACATATCCATATCGGCATAAAATAGTAGGTGCAATTAACCTCAAACTCTGCTATGGTAATTGCTTTGTAAGGAATTTTGTACTCCATGAAAATTATCTATGCACATAGCCAAACATTTAAAGTTCTTAACCAAAGCTCCAAAAATGAGTATCTCATCATTGCATGAATCCTACTTTTTCTCTAAGTATGACAGTACCTGAGCTTTTGGTGTTTCTAGATGGAACCTATAGTAGAAAAGTGTAGTATCCATCTGAAGGAACCATCTTTGGATCTCTTCCCTAAAATGAGTGTTGAAAACATTAGAAGAAAAGAAATACCATAATTCTAAAGTAAAAATTTGTATCAAGCCAAATGTAAGAAAGTATAATTAAAAAGAAAAATCCTTACAACTGGACCTCGAATTGGACCAAGAAAATTTATTATTTTATCTTTAGAATGTGTTGGGTGAAAATTTTGTAGTCCCTTTTAATAGATAACAAAACCTTGATTTCAACCACAATTATGTGAGATAGAATCTCTCCTCTCGGAAATGGGAGGTTCCCTTCTTATTGCTTATTGAAAGTAAGGAAAACTAATCAAATATTTACAATAATGTACACTATAATAATGATATGGGGGTGTGTCACATTCATGATTCTCTCTTTTTTCAAAGAATATGTTTTACAATGTTTCACAATTTTAACTTTTGGATGCAATACAACTTCAAATTAAAACTAAGAAGTAATTCCAATATTCCTATCTTGTCAAAGCAAAACCTAGGAATAACAACATGATAAATATAAGTAACAAATAAGAAAATCTCATGGAGGCACAAAGTCATTCCATATTTTTTAGATAATGAATCCTTCAAGATAGTAACCAGTGTTGTAAAATAGGCACAAAGTCTTCGATATACTTCACTTCCAATTCCATGAGCAACATGAATAAATATAATCACAAAGTCTTATAGAGAATTCACCAATAATATCAACAATATCAGAATTTCAAGCAATGAGTGTAACTCAAAGTCTACACAGATTTACTCAAAATCCATTTCAATCGCAATTTCTTAACACTTTCAATTCAATCAAACAACAAGATAACTTTCCACAACACAAATTTCCATGTGCAACTTCACTTCTTTATTGATCAAAAATAGATTCACAAAAATGAACTCAAAGTTTCAATATTTGCTTCACAATTGGGTAGCACTTTGTTGCATTTAAGACAAAAGATAATAATTACAAAAAAATCTTCTCTTATTTATAGATGGGAGAGGAGAGCTAATATAGGAAAAACCCTAACTACCTATTTGACTTATTCAAAAATTTTGTCCATAAATGTAGGAGAACATATTTGTTTTACATGTACTTACATTTTTCAAAATGACATGTAAAATGTCAAAGCCTATCTACATAAAGCATTGAAGAAAGCGTATGAACTATCTAACTCTAGAGATATAAGAAGTTTTTCATGGTTCCTTTTGCTTGGCTTGGAAGTCTTCATATTTCTTCTTTATCTCTTGCATCACTACCTCATTTGGACCAACTATATAGTTAATAATTGTATGAACCCTTGTGATTGACTTTCTTGCAGATGAACAAATATTTTTTCATCTATCTAGATGCATCTTGAGGTTGTTGAGAGAAAGTTGTACATCACACAAAGAATGCATCAAAGTATTTGAAAAGCCTTCATCTTCAACCTACTTCATGATAGCTTCTTTCAAGATCTGAGCAATCTTACTTACCAGGAGGAAGGTATGATCATCATCAAGGAGTTTTCCCATAAACTCCTCAATTCCATTCACAATGACAATATGATGCACTTCGACATCTTCTTGCACCTGTTGTATGTCCTCGATGAGAGATTTGATGACTTGTATGTAGTTTCTAAGAGAATCCTTTACTTCCACATACTTATCTTTGTCAGGAATTACTCCAACTTCCACTAATTTTCTCAACTTAGTCTCCTTCATTTGCAACCAAAATGTGAGAATTTGTTCCATCTCTTTTTTCTCTAAGGAAAGTGTGCCTTGTACCTTATCTAATTCCAATTTCATTTTGGATACTTGAGCGGTATTTTTATCATCCATAGCTATGGTTTATGAACCTTGCTCAATTATTTCATGAATAAATTTGTACAAGACTTTACCTTGGAGTAAAAAATTTCCACTTTTTGCACTGCTAGTTCCTCAACATTTACCATGGCCATAGGTTATACATTCTATGAGGTATCTATAATATTTCTCATAACTAATGTATACCACACATCTTTCTCCTTGTGCATATCTCTAGCTTGTTCCATTTTATCAAGTCTACCTAATAATGCATTTAGGGTCACTTGTGCATCTTCTTTGGAACTTGCATTAGTTACCTTCCTAGGTTGGACCCTAGTTACAGTGTAATCTTCCATATTCACATCACCCTACTCATGTGGAGCCAATCCAATATCCACATATTTGTGACCTAACTTGTCCACATGAAGTCTTGAATGAACCTTTTCCTTCTTTTTCCCCTTGGATTTTAGAAGAACTATCTCTTCAATATCTAGCTCATCTAGGGAAATCATCTATTTCTTGCACTTAGACACTTCTAAGATTAGCCAAGGGGGAAGAAATGAAGTATTTCCTTCTTCAATTACTATTAATTCTTGTGTAATAGCTTCCTCTATAGGAATGATGATATAGTAATAATTGGAGTAGTATCAGTCATGACTACACTAGTAGATTGCAAACCAAGAAGATCCTGTAATGACTCCTTCATGAATCTATGAAACTCTTCCTAAGATGAGATATCATATAATGGATATGATAGACTTGGAATGGATGATGGAGAACTTGAGGAAACATCAATACCTTGCAAGATGGAAACTATAGGAGGAGTGAAAAGGACTAATGATACTGACGGAGGAATAGTAACCTTCACTGCATATAGTGTTGTTGTAGGGGGAGGTGAAGTAAGAAGAGGAGGTGGAGGAGTAGAAGGATTTGGAGGAGTGTGAGGAACATTGGTAATAACAAGTGATAATGTATGGGAGGTATTATCAACAATATTCTCATGGGGAGATAGTGGTATTTCATCATTATGCATTTCTTCTTCCTCATTGCCTTCTTCCTCTCCATCCTTTTCTTCTTCATCTTTTGCAAACTCTTCTGATTCCTTGCTTTCATTCTCTTCTTATTCATCAAATGATTGTTCCCCATATGAAAACTCTTTTCCTTCTATAGATGGTTGCTCTGATTCAATAGCCTTCTCTTTTTCATTTATCCATGCAGTAATTTTACCAAAAGTAAATTTGATCTTAGGACCCCTCTGTGATGAAGAGGGAGCAACAACATATTTGTTTTTAGTGCAAAGTTCTTGATATTGACTAGTTTCACCTCCTGTTGTTTCTCCCTCAAATTATGTTCTAAATGATTTCAATTGAAAGCCATGCCTCTACAACCATTCACTTGTGTTATGCATAATAGGAGCAAGTCTTTCTCTAATGGAAACACTTTCTTTCTTGGACCATTGCATAGGAGGTAAAGGCTTTCTAGAAATTTCTTCTTCTTCATATGCATAATTTATGATATCACCAAGATCTTCAAAATCCTCTAGAATATCAGCCACACCAAGGTCCCTAATTTGTTCCATAGTTAACTTGCAAAAATACATTTTATGAATGTCTTCCTCATCTCTACAGTTCGCCCATATATCCTCAAAAAGATATACATAGTGATGGTCCTTCTTAATTTTCCTATTCACATTTTTGTAGTCAAAGTCAAATATAAATATATATATATTCTCTTATGGCCATAATTTGCATTTCAGCTACTATTGACTTTGCCTTTTGCACACTTTGAATAGTATACATCCCAATATTAAGTGGAACCTTAAAGCATGTCTTATGAATTTTTTAGCATTCTTTATGAACTAAAATCAATTGTCTACACAACTCCATTTATATCTACTAGTCGGGAGGATATCTAGGCAACATGTATGGGCACCCATTATAGTAACCTACTCTCAAATATGTGAAAGTAGGAAACTGTAGGAATATACATCCAAACTTACTTACAACCTTGAAGGCTTCATCTGATACCCTTTTCTTCTCAAGAATCAGATCAAAAGTGAAAATTAGAGGTGCAAAGAAAGCATTTGTGACTCTCTTGAAATGCTTGATACTATTCCTCAAGGTGATCTGAGTGTAGAAATCATATACTGGGACAAGATTTATATTACCTTTTGTTGACAATTTTGGAAATTGTCTCATAATAGTAGCAACATACACTAGGTAGGATGTCATGTAAGACTTTAAGGTAGTTTGTACATTGATGAGCTGCTCATGAATCTCATCACTTATCTATGTTCCCCAATCTATGTAAACTTTCCTCCTTCTGATGATTCAAATATACTCGTACATCCAATCTTAAAAATGGAATGAAATGGGAAAGCCTTTCACCCTGCTTGGAAGAGTAATCATATCCTGAACGTCTTCATTGAAATCATTTAATGGAAGACCTTTCAGTCATCTAGATATAGTGGGCCTTGGAGTCTTCAACCATTGAGTATTTATCAATTGTTTAGCTTTATTTGGATCCTTGTCATAAACCTCTTGTACTTGTTGAATAGAAATATCAGTATATTTTTCCATGTGTGGAACTCGAAAAACAATATCAAAGAATTCTAGATCCAATCACATCATGATTTGTCTAGAAGAATCTTTCACACTTTTATCCTCCTTGATATAATGAAAGGCAATCTAAAGAAAAAACTCTGTGCAGTGAGAAACAATTGGAAATGAAGCCACTAAGTGCAAGTTGCTATGAATAATTACTCACAAATTTTATTCTAATGGTTGCTTTCTAGTTCTTTTCACAAAATCTTCCATATCTTGGTGACCAATCTTTGTGTCCTTGATTTCATCAAACTTTGAGATCACAACAGTAAGCAGATAAATGCCTTGGTACTTGTACGTCATTTTCTCTTTCTTAGAAGATGAGGGAGATTCTTCTATTGTCATCTAAGAGAACCAAAGACCAATGAAAATTCACCTTTAGATGAGTGCTTGAAAGAAACTACAAGAAATAATAGATTAAGAGATGTTAGGAGCATATGTGTTATGAGAGTGATCATAATGCATGAAGCAAGAAGGAATTTTGGAGTGAGTTCAAATGAGCTATGAAGTGTGGAAAATTGAACATTAGCTGTGGAACGAGGTTTGGAATGTGAATGAAATGATTTTTTGAGCATTTAGTAAAAAACTATCTTTTGTGCAAGGGCTTGATTTTGGTGCACAAGCGCTGAAAAAAAGTGCTCCAACATGTTTGTTAAAATATGGAAGGAGTTGATTGCACAAACACTGAAAATCAATGCCATGGCATCTCATGAAAAAACAAAATTTCATGCATTGGCGCTAAAAAACCTCACTTTGACATGCTTCTCTCAACAAATTAAACAAAATTCTAAGGCAAGCATTTTTACCATGGAAAATGGGAAATCCAAGTTTTGTAGGAGTGGTGATTTTCACCGCTCCTACATTTAGGAGTTCGTAAAAAATCAATATAAGCAGAAGTGGTGATTTTCACCACTCCTGCATAAAGGAGGAACTTTGCATTGTCAAAGTGGCACAAAAAAACACCGCTATGGTATTGAATGACTTGGAAGAAAATTAGGTGAAAAAACGAACATGACTCCAAAAATAGTGCTAAAAATTAATACTAACAAACACCAAGAAAAGAACCATGAAGCAAAGACAAAATAAAATCACGAACATGAAAACCTAGATACATTAGGGAAACGGGAAAACAATGATAAAAGAAAGATGCACCTATTAAAAACATGGAAGCAACAAGAACAATAACGAGGAAAAATGAAAAACTCACTTGGTGAACAATGGTGGAAGTTAAAAGATGAAAACCCTAGTTCATTCACTCATGGAATCCACCAACACAATTTCACTTGAAGTTTGCAAGATGACCGACGCAAGGAAGGAGGAAGAAAATGAGTTAAAATGTGAAGAAACAGACCTAAAATGAATTTAATAATTTACCTAGAAGATTTGAAAAATGAGTCGTTAATAAAATCATTTTTTATTAATGACCACTCATGCAAAAGGGGGGAAAATGTAGGAGCAATGATTTTCACCGCTCCAACATTTTCAAAATGTTGAAGATGCATAAGTGGTGAAAAAGGCCGCTTTAACATTTAGAATACTTGAAAGAAAATCACATGTCAAAGTGCTAAAAATTAGCACTTGGACATTTAACATAGGATGAGTGAAAAGTGTAGGAGCACTAAAAAACAATGCTCCAACACTTGGAGAAATATCATGACTTAACTCATATAGGTGCATTGAAAATCAACACTCTTACATGATCTAAACATTTTCTAACTCCTAAAGGATGAAAATTAGAAAAACATGTGTTTTGAAGATTTTTGAGAAACGACCAAGGAAAAACACTCAAACATACAATTCAAGGTTAGGACTACACATTAAGGCTAATTGAAATTTACCTCCTTTTATGCAATTGAAGTACATGAACCTATGGAACGAACAAGTTTCATAGGAGTTTATCTCATGAATTGAGAGTAGTTAGATTTGAGGATAACAAAATGTAGGAACTTTCTCTGTCAGATATTCATGACCTCAAATTGGATCTCAAAATATTGGACCAACAGATTTTTTATTTTATCTTTAGAATGTAGGAACTTTCTTTGTCCGATATTCAAGACCTCAAATTGGATCTCAAATTGGACCAGCAGATTTATGATTTTATCTTTAGAAAATAAGAACTTTCTCTATTGGATATTCAAAGCATTCAACTAGGAATCCAGAGTAATCGATTGACTCCTAATATGTAATCAAGTGGAAGCTAATGTTTCAGCCCACTGACATTTGTATTCCTATCCTTAGGTTCTGCTTCTGAGCGAAAAAACCTAGAAATGTTTCATACCAACTTAAGGTACTCTCCAACCTGGTTATGTCATTGATAGAAATCCATGTTTTCCTGAACCATCCATACATGAATGTTTCATCACAATATATTCTTCCTACACATAAAAATTCCACATATTAACCCCTTCTAAATAAAACGTTTAATCATCATAAAACCATAATTAATAAATCATTTCAGTTTCAAAAAGAATCTGATGTCATTTACTATAGAAAAAATTTGTATAAAGCACAAAAAATCCATGAAGCCTTCTAAATGTATCTTAAATAAAGTTTAGAGGATATGTTTCAGCATAAGAAGCTTTCTACTACAGCTCTTAATGAATGTATTATAAGAAAGAAAAAAAAAAAATTCACACTCGAAGTAATGTAGTCAAACATTTATTCCAAAAGTATGTTAGCAGGAGTTAACTAAAAATATAATGATTTTTTTCTTGGTTTCTTTTATCAATATTCCACATGGAAATGGAATATGGAATAATCACTAAGAAACCCTATTAATAAAAACAAAGTAAAGGTTCAAGAAAGAAAATTCCAATGTACTATTGTATAATGGTGACAAAGGCACTTATATGAGCATGACCTACATACAAATCTCTTCCATTGAATTGCCATCAATCCAAAGATAAAATAAGCAATGTAAGGATTTGAACAATATAAGTCCAAAGGGTTATGATATAATGGTAATGGAATCACCATAAGAGAACAACCGAGGAACAAATTCTTGTGACTATAATTATGTGATCCATAACTCTATTGGTCATGTGACACAATTGTGCTATAACAAATACATGATGCATTCATGTGTGACCCAAGTTTAATGTGGCTATGTTGTGATAGAAATGGTGGCACTCATATGAGCATAATTCATGTACAAATGACTTCCATCACAATTAGGTTTCAATCATCATTGGGTTCATTCATGTTGACTCAAGTTTAACAGGTTACAATGTAATGATAGCATGATCCAAGAGCGATTACCTCTTTCTACAATAAAGAGTCTATAACTCTAGTTGATATGTAGAGTGGTTGTGTTATATCAATTATCTAATGTATTCAAGAACAACCCATGTTTAATGGGCTATTCTAGAGAGTGTTCAAGATTTTCTAAGCCTTATGAATGTTACTTAAAAGTGTACAACTTAAACTACAAACCAAGTTTGTTACATACTTGAATGCAATCTTTGGTTACCACAAACTATAATAATGTGATCTATTAATAACCATTATGGGAAGTATTAAAGCAAGACCCATGTTATATAGGATACATTTCCCTGATTAGGTTTACATACCTTAATGATCAAACACAAGCTTCCCACACACTCTAGGATACAATCCAAGATCATACCACAACTTGTCAAGACAGCTAATTTTCTGACCCAAGATTTAAGGTTTTTTTTTAATACCAAAAAAAACATTGGTAAGAGAATGACTATGGTATAAACCCTAGGCCTCCGTAGAAACATAAACCATAACTCTAGAAGATTATTTAAGTTGCAATACCAAAAAGATTGAGACATTGTCCATTTGTCAAAATAATTTTAACTCGACAATGAAAAAATACCTAATACCATTTTTTTTAAATACCCATATAAAGAAAATTCCCAACGTCCTTTTTTTAAATACCAAGATAGTAAATAACAAAGGGTTCATCGAATATCAATTTTTTTTAATGCTCGAGAAAAATGATAACAAAATAAAAATTTAGAAAATTGTGTGTAATACTAGAAAAGGTTGAGACCTCATTTGTTTCTTAGAAAAAACAATATCTCGATAGCAAAAAATATCCAATACCTTTTTTTTAAATACCCATTTCAAATGAAAACCTAGCATCGAAATACCCAAACAACCAATAAAAAATTATTGAGAATCAATTTTTAAACATACCTAGATATCCAGTAACAAAACAACCAACATCATAAAATTCAAATAGCAAAATAGTACTTCATGAAAACACCCAACATCAAATTTTTTAATACCCAATAGGCATAATGAATACATCCAAATTTTGAAAAAGAAGAAGAAAGGTTTGCTTACCTCTAAGATGATCCACAGTAAAAGGCTCAAAATCCTCAAGACATACTTCTAGGTGGGGAGCTTTCTGATAGAAGTATAGATTTGGCCACATTCTAGACCCGCAATTTGAAGCATTGCTGGCAGGAGATTCCTCCACTAGGAAATCCCTTTGATTACTGCTCAATATCTCCATCTTCAAAACCCTTCAACCTCTGTCTATTTTCCCAAACTATTTCTTCTAAGTAGTAGTTAAAAACCATGGGAAAATGGTGGTCTTAATTATATTGTTTAATTTTTGTTACACATTTATAATAAATATATATATATATATATATATATATATATATATATATATATATATATATATATATATATATATATATATATATATTTGTATGCATAAGTGTTAGCTAAAGCCTAAATTGATGGCTAGGAGGATTTTCTCTCTCAAAAAAAGTATGATGCAAAAAATTATTCATTTATAGTTGTGTTGCAAAAAATGAGTAGAATTTAGTAATTTTTAGTTGTCATGACTAAAAGTTTTAGTCACGTAGTCATTTATTTGTCAAATTCTACTAGTGAATTTTGTGGTGAAAAGAATTGAATGAAAACCATGTCAAGGGTTAACTAGGAGCTAAATTTTGAACAAAAAAGACAACTGAGAGGGGGGGTGAATTAGTTGTATCTTATCAAAACATCAAAACCCTCATTAACATTCAGATCCATAAGCATTCAGTAAACTATTAATTTGTTATGATGAATTAGCATGAAAATAAAATAATAGAAAAAACAACTTTAACACCATGCACAATAGAACACCAGATTTACATGGAAAACCTAAGGAGGGAAAAACCATGGTGAGGATTACCTCACAATATAAGTAATTGCAAAACCAATTACAAAGGCGAACTACTAGAATAGGACATATTGTCCAAAAAGGCTCACAACCAAGGATCACTCCCAAAATAGAGAAAGAAGATACAAAATAAATGTTATATAGAGAAGATGACCTGAATGCAATAGAGAATCCATAGAATAGCTCCAACACCTTCGTAGTCTGATTGAATGATTATAGACACCTTCTGCTCACTACATTCGGTAGTCCAACACTTGAAATCTCACACTACTGTGCTCAATTTTACACCATTGACATCTCACACTTCACACTTTCATCTATCTTGTCTTCCTTCAAAAATTTAATCATACTTATACTGTCCTCAACCTTGAAACCCTTTCCAAGGTCGGCAATGCACCTCAAACATGCAAATTTAAATTAGGTTGGTGCCAAAATACTTTTGTGGTGGATAGAAGTGAATTATTACCACATCAAAACTTAATTGGGACCCAAATAAACAACACCACTTAACCACATGCTACCAAAAACAATATTTATCCTTCACATGTAATGTAAACACTAGGTCGGTCGTTACCCATGTAAACACATTTAAATTTTTAAGTACACACTTCCTAAAATAAAAAGATGAATTTTGAACCACACACCATGCTTGAACATGATCTATAATATTCTTCAAACATCTTAAAATATAAAAAAATCCTTCGCAACAACTTGCCCCTGAAGAATGTACAAACCCAGTACACTCAGACAACACTGCCATAAATTGTTACTTGAAAAACTATATTCTAAAGCACCAAACTTCAAATCCTCTTAAATAAGATAAACTACCAACACCATAAACACACCTTTAGAATTGCAAGACTTGATGCATAACTACAGAGAAATGTGGAGCAAAAACATTTCTCCCAAACACATCTACAATGCACACTCACACACTAGTGAATGCAAAATCTACAGTACAATGATCTAGCATACTATCTCTTGAATATAAAACTTTTGAAAACATCTCATCAACATATCTGAATTGCATAGGTAGATCTTCAACCTAGAAGAAATTCAGAGCAAAACCATAACACCTCTTTGTAACCCAGAACAACACTGCAACACACTATTTCTTGTTTTTATCAAATTTTCTCAAAAGCACTTGGAAACCAAATGCCAAAGACTCATCTACAACATATTTATCACTACTACATCCATAGATAGAAGCTTGTAAAATTAACACTAGAGGTTAACAAAAGTAGCTTAACTAATGACAACATAATGCAACAAATCAAAGGAACACTAATTGTTCATCTTCAACACCGATCTCTCTCAACAGTTATAGTTGACACTAATGACAACAAAATCTTGTTGACACCAATCACAACACCAATCTGCACATACTTGCAACAATCCCCCCCTTTTTCATTGATGGCAACACATGATGTGAAATACCATAAAAGACACAACAACTCTAAACATACCTATTTCCTTCTCTTTTCTCTTTACTCACTCTCCCCCTTACATGATTCTTTCTTCAAATAACTTTCTCTTTCACATGTTTCACTCTCTTAGATATTTTTCACATGAATATCTCCACCTTATTCCGTATTCTAACAACTTGTTCCTTTTTCACATGACTCTTCTCCCCCTTTGACATCAATGACAAAGGGAATTTTTTTTTGCTTTATTCTCCCCCTTTGACATTACATAACTACTTACATTTTCTCAAAAACACCTTTCCTTTACTACTTTGAATACTCCCCCTTAGGATCACACACCAATATCCAACAATCTACAAAACCACTACCTACTCCCCCTGAGAAGTAGCCACCAACATCAGTCTAGAATAAGGATAGATTTTGAGATCCACTAGACTGATGCATCTCCTTATGCATGTAGTTCAATGAAGGAGGGGAAATAAGCTCCAACTTCTCTCTGAGATACCTAAATGTATACTTAGGAAGATCCTTGTGAATATATCAACAATTTGATCCTTTGTAGGCACATATTAAAGCTTCACTCCATTCTCCACAACTTTTCCTCTTAGAAACTGATGTCATATTCAAATATGTTTTTTCTTTGAATCAATCATTAGATTCTTTGAAATGTTTACTACACTTGTATTGTAACAAAAGATAGAAATAAGCTCATTATGCACCACTCTAATATCCTTCAATTTTAAACTCATCCATAACACTTGTGTGCAACAAGATGTTGCTACAATGTACTCAACCTCTATAGTAGATAAAGAAACTAAATATTGTTTCTTACTTAGCCATGACACCAATCTACATCCAAGAAAGAAAGCAAGAAATCACCACCATGCTTGTAATTTTTCTTTCATCCACATGACCAACCCAATCTATATCTGTGTAAGCACTCAATGTGAAATTAGTATCCTTTGGATACCACAAGCCATGATCTAGAGTGCCCTTTAAGTATCTAAATATTGTCTTCACTGCTACAACATGTGACTCTCTAGGATCTTCTTAAAATCTAGCCACAAGAAAAACTACATGCATGATATCAAGTCTAGTAGTAGTTAGATATAGCATTCCACAAATTATATATCTATACTTGCTTTGATAATCCTTAGGAGATTCATCATTCTTGCTCAATTTGCAACCAATAACCATAGGAGTGCATATCAGTTTAGAGTCTTCCATTCCAAACTTCTTCAACATTTATTTGACATACTTTGACTATGAAATGAATATTCCTTTTTTTTTATTGATTTGTAGCC
The DNA here is from genome assembly GCA_007258455.2 of Sequoia sempervirens. Classification (NCBI taxonomy): domain Eukaryota; kingdom Viridiplantae; phylum Streptophyta; class Pinopsida; order Cupressales; family Cupressaceae; genus Sequoia; species Sequoia sempervirens. Next base: position 301,490,716 of record VDFB02373365.1, on the reverse strand, counting down.
CAAGGAAGAAATCCATCTCCCCAAACATAGACATTTCAATCTCTCTCTGCATCACTTCTACAAACTTCTTACACTTAGCTTCATTTCCTCCAAAAATTAAGTCATCAACATAGACAACTACAATCAAGATATGATATTTTCAACGTTAAAGTAAAGGTTACTAACTATGGTACCTTTATTGAATTCTTGATGTATCAAATACTTATCAAACCTTGCATACCAAGCTCTAGGATCTTGCTTCAATCCATACAATATCTTCTTCAATCTACAGACCTTATTAGGTTTATCTGATATCTGAAATCCTTTCAGTTGTTCCATATACACTTCTTCAAACTCTCCATTCAAGAAAGTAGACTTCACATCCATCTGATAAACTTTGAAATCCTTATATGCTACAAATTCCAAAAATATCCTAATTGCTTCCATTTTATCCACTCGAGAAAATTTCTCATCAAAGTCTATTCCTTCAACTTATGAGTAGCCCTTACACACAAGCCTTGCCTTGTTTCTTACCACTTCTCCATTCTCATCCAGTTTGTTTCTAAACGCCTACTTAGATCCAATTATGTTTTGTTTGTTGGTCTTGGGGAAAGTTCCCAAGTTTGATTCTTCTCAATTCACAAAATTTCTTCTTCCATAGCTTTCATCCAATTTTTATCTTTGCATTCCTCAATCACTAATTTAGGTTCAACTTTAGAAAGTAGACACAAATTTACCTCTTTAGCAACTTTCCTTCTTGTCAAAACACATTTTCTCTTGTCTCCAATGATTTTTTCTTTGAAATTATTTTTCTGCACATACTTAGGGGTTTTAGGGTTGTTTTATCCCTAAAAGTCCATTTTTCCGAGGAGTCCTAAGGGGATACAAGTGCCTCTTTATGCCATGATTCTCATAGAACATGTTAAATTCATTGGAGGTGAACTCTCTACCTTTCTCAAACCTCAAAATTTTGATCTTCAAATCCATTTCATTCTCAACCATAACTTTAAATTCTTTGAATCTATCTACAGCTTTAGATTTTTCTCTAAGAAAAGAAACCCATGTCATTCTAGAATAATCATCAATCAAAAGCATGAAATACCTATCACCTTGAAGACTTCTCACTCTTGTGGGACCACAAAGGTCTATATGCACCAATTCCAACAATCCAATAGAAGATTATTATTTACCCTTGAAACTTCTTGTTTGCTTTCCAAATTGACACTCCTTGTAGACAACATTGATAAGCTTTGTAATCCTTGGCAAACCTGATATTGCTTGTATTGAAGTGATTCTAACTAAGTTATCAAAATTGATGTGACACATCCTCCTATGCAATAACAAAGTCTAATTATTCTAAGTCATAAAATAATGACCATCGACACCCTTAAGTTGATAAATATTTCCATCTATCCTTTTTCCAACAACAATCATAGTTTTGGACCCTTTCCTAATCTCAAATCCATCATCCTAAAACATAAGATTATATCTTTTGCTACACATTTTTGCAACACTCAAAAGGTTATTCCTTAAACCCTTTACATAATAAACATCATCAGTATTATGGTTTCCATCAAAACTGATTGAACCTATTCTTAGCACCCAAATCATCTTCAAATCTAACAAGTCCTCCATCATACTTTTCAAGTTTAAAAAACTTACTCTATCTCTAATCATATGATTTGAGAAGCCACTATCAATGATACAATAGTTATTATCCTATCTAACATGAAAAGTACATACCAAAGTACCTTCATCTTATCCTTTGTCTTCGGAGAATTTTCCTTCACATGTATTTCAAAGTTAGTAGAAACAGATTCATCTTTTAAGGCCATGAACAAGCATTCATCATTATCATAATCTCCATAATCAGATTCATCATTAGAAATACTTGCATCTTCTCTAACATAATAAATTTTCTCAACTTTCTTACCTTTGTTCTCCTTTTTTTGTCATTCACAACTCTATTTGGACATCTTGAAGCATAGTGACCTATTTTTCCACCACTGAAACATTTGAAAGGTAATTCACCTTTGTACTTACCAATACCCTTTTTCATCCTTCTCACAAAGTTAGCTTCCACATCATCAGTATCATCCTGATCTGAACCTTTATTCTTCTCTGATTTTCCATCCTTAAAAGCAATCTCAACTTTTGAACCATTGTTAGTACCCAACTCTCTCATCTCAAATGCAGTTAAAGAGCCATACAATTGATACCTAGTATAGTGATTTAGATTTTGAGGTTCCTCAATAACAGTAACTTTATGACTATAAGCTTTATTAAGGGTTCTAAGAATTTTCTTTACCAATTTAGGTTGTTTTGACCTTACCTCCAAGACCTCTAATGGATCTCACCATTTCTTCCACCCTCTATATATAGCTTGTAATGTTTTCATCTTCATACATCCTCAAGTTCTCAAAAGTAGTTTTCAATTTTTGCATCTTAGCTTATTTGACCATATCATCTCCTTCATAAATACTTTCCAACTTATCCCAAATTTCTTTAGCATTTTTTAGATCCATAACTTTCACTAATTCAAAATTTGCAAGACTACTCAAGAGAACAAACCTTTCTTTACCATTTGTTTCATAGGCCTTGATCTCATCACTTATGTTTGGTCCATTTGTAGGAATTGTATATTGAGTCTTCACTAATTTCTAGATCATATCTAAGGTAAACTAGAGTCTTCCATCTTTGTCTTCTAGAATGCAGTCTTTTCCATCAAACATAGGGATCTCCTTCTTGTTCACCATCCAAGATCTACCTCAAGTTGTTAATATTTTTTCCAAGGAACCTTTCAATGATACCAATTATTGAATGAACAAGACAACTAAGAGGGGGTGAATTAGTTGTATCTTATAAAAACATCAAAACCCTCATTAACATTTAGATCCACAAGAATTGATTAAACCCTTAATCTTTTATGATGAATTAGCATGAAAATAAAATAAAAGAAACAAAAAAAACTTTAACACCATGCACAAGAGAATACTAGATTTATGTGGAAAACTTAAAGAGGGAAAAACCACTGTGAGGATTAGCTCACAATATAAGTAATTGCAAAACTAGTTACAAAGGCTCACATCCAAGGATCACTCCCAGAATAGAAAAATAAGATAGAGAAGAAATATTACATGGAGAACATGATCCCAATGCAATAGAAAATCAACCACAATAGATCCAACACCTTCGTAGTATGTTTGAATGATACTGGAAACCTTCTACTCATTGCATCTAATATTCCAACACTTGAAAGCTCGCACTGATCTGCTCAATTTTTCACCACTCATATCTCACACTTCTCACTTTCATCTATCTTGTCTTCCTTCAACAATTGAACTCATACTTATACCGTCCTCAACCTTGAAACCCTTTCCAAGGTTTCCAATGCACCTCAAATGTGCAAATGCAAATTACATCATTGCCAAAAAAAATCCATTGTGGATAGAAGTGAATTTTGACCACATCAAAATTTAATTGGAACCCAAATCAACAACATGACTTAACCACATGCTACCACAAATAATATTTATCCTTTGCATATAGTGTAAACACCAATTTCGTTGTTAACATGCAAACACCACAAAATTTTTTAAGTGCACACTTTCTCAAACCCAAAGATTTATTGTGAACCACACACCATGCTTGAACATGATCTATAATATTCCTCAAACATCCTAAAATCCAACGAACTCCTTCACAACAACTTCCACCTAAATAATGTACAAGCCTAGTACACTCAGGAAACTCTACCATACATTGTTATTTGATATACTATCTTTTGAAGCACCAAACCTCAACTCCTCTTGACTAAAGTAAACTACCAACACCATCAGCACACCTTCAAAATTGTAATACCTAAAGCATAACTGAGGAGAAATGTTGAGAAAAAAACATTTCTCCCAAACACCTTTGCAATGCACAGTCACACACTGGTGAACAAAAATTCTATGGTACAATGATCCAACATACCATCTCTTGAATATAAAACCTCTAAAAAACTCTCACAAACATATCTAAATCACATAGGCAGATCTTCAACCTAGAATAAATGCAAAGAAAAACCAAAACATCTCTCTATAACCCAGAACAACACTGCAACACATTGTTTCCTCTTTTTATCAAATTTTCTCAAAATCACTTGGAAACCAAACACTAGAGACACATCCACAACATATTCATCACTACAACATCCATAGATAGAAGCTTATAAAAGTAACGCTAGATGTTAACACCAATAGCTTAATTGATGACAACATAATGCAAAAAATTAAAGCAACACCAATTATTCATCTTCAACACCAATCTCTCTCAACATATATAGTTGACACCAATGACAACACAAGCTTGCAGAAATAAATGAAAAAACCAATCTACACATACTTGCAACTCTAAATCTACACTAAAACACTTCACCATGATTCCACAATCAATAAACAATCTTCATAATTAGTGCTAGCACCTAAGTTGACCAAACCTGCACTAACACAAAAAAGTGATGGCATACACGCCTCTCCAGGTCCAAAAACAACATGAAAACCACAAATAAACACTTCACAACATCCTTACAGCATTCCAAAGTATTCTAGAATCATAAAAATATTATGCAACACTACCACAACCACCTGCAATAGAGACCACCATCGTTCTATGCAACTAGTCGTACTACCATAGAACACAACTTATGGATCCAAAACTATAGAACAACTAAACACCAGAAAATTCAAGGGAAAGTAGATATATACAATATTAGCATGTTCCCAAATCTGCCAGACAAGAAACTTCAATGCTGAGAAATGTGGAGCAATCTCATTTCTCCTAGATAACCTTCTACACAATAAGACACACTATCAAACACATCTTCCACTACAGAACAAAACTCAAAACATGAAACTTTGGATATAGCACATCTTAACACCTCTAATCATCAAATCCAAACCACATAGGCATATCTTCAACCATTAATAAATGTAGAGCACAACACTGAACACACCTTTATCAAACTACACACTCTTTTATTCAAATTTTCTCAAAATCACTTGGAAACCAAGTGTACCAACTACATTAGTAACACCGCAAACACCTTATCATATCTACAACATTTTCAACACCAAAAAACACCCCATCTATAATACCTGCTCAACACCACACTAGAGGTTGACATCAATGTGACATCAAACCACAACACATACATACTAGACACTCATGAAAACACTACCAAAAATCTCCAATAGTCTCCCAAACTATACTAGAGGTTGAAATTAATGACAAAACCAAAAATATTTCAACAATCCCCCCTTTTACCATTGATGGCAACACCAGCTCTAAAAAACCAGCAACAACAAAAGCAACTATGCATCAATCAACACTCCCCCTTACTAGGGAATCTCTTAAACTTCTTTTCCTTCTGTATTTCATATACTATTCTCTCCCCCTTCGTATTCTCTCCCCCTATCTTGAGGATTTTTTTAGACATCACTCTCCCCCTATTTTTTCTAATTATACTCTCCCCCTTTGACATCAATGGAAAAGGCTGACATATTTCCCTTTGACACCACTTGCACACTTCATATTAGGAAACAGTAGTGAGAAAATTCACTCTCTCCACTATTTTTCTCCATACAATTACCACTATAACACACACTAAACTACTCATTCTTCACTGCTCTCTCTCTCTTCTGCTTACTATTTTTTGCACTCACTTTACACTGCTCTTACTTTTCAGCTCTCTCCCCCTTAGGGGCACAATATATTCTCTCCCTAACTACACCAATCAAAAACAATACTACCTAATCCCCCTAAGAAGTAAACTTCATGATCAATCCAAGACCAAGAATGTACCTTTAAATTCTTCTTAGACAAATGCACCAACTTATGCACCTAGTTGAAAGGAGGGGAAATAACCCCTAACATATATCAGATATACTCAAATGTATCTTTTGGAAGATCCTTTTAAAATATCTACAACCTAATCCTTTGTAGGCACATACTTCAATTTCACCTCTCTCTACAAATTTCTCTCTTAGAAAGTGATATTTGATAGAGATATGTTTTATTCTTGAGTGCATTACCAAGTTCTTTGAAATATTAATATCACTTGTATTATAAAAAAAATAGAAATAGGTTCATCATATGATACTCTGGTATCCTTCAATTCCTACTTCATCCACAACACCTATGTACAACATGATGTTGTTGCAATATCTTCTACCTTTTTAGTAGATAATGACACCGAATCCTTCTTCTTACTCAACCAAAGAAACCAACCTAATTCCAAGAAATAAAGCACCTCCACTTGTACTTCTTATGTCATCTGCACAACCTTCCCAATTTGCATATGTATATGCACTCAAAGAGAAATCAATATCCCTAGGATACCATAGAACAAAGTATGGAGTTCCCTTCAAGTATCTGGATATTCTTTTCACTGTTGCCACATGTGATTCTTTGGGATCTTGAAATCTTGCCACAAGACAAACTACATGCATGATATCCAATCTAGTAGTAGTAAGATATAACAGTCCACTAATCATTGATTTGTACTTACTCTAACTTGTCTTAGGAGATTCATCATTGGTTCTCAACTTACAAATAGTAACCATAGGAGTACATATGGGTTTAGAATCCTCCATTCCAAACTTCTTCAACATTTCATTTACATACTTTGACTATGAAATGAAAATTCCTTTTTTCAGAATGACTTATTTGTAGCCCAAGGAAGAAATTCATCTCCCCACACATTAACATCTCAAACTCTTTTTTGTATTTCTTCTATAAAATTTTTACACATACCTTCATTTCCTCCAAAGATTATGGTATCAACATACACTACCACAATCAAAATTTCTTCTCCCTTAATCTTGAAGTAAAGGTTGTTATTTGTAGTAATTTTTTTGAATCCTTGTTGCAACAAGTACTTATCCAACCTTGCATACCAAGCTCTAGGAGCTTTTTTGATCCCATATAAGGCCTTCTTTAACCTATAGACCATATAAAAATCATCTAATAACTAAAAACCTTCTGGTTGTTCAATGTACACTTCTTCCATTCAAGAATGTAGACTTGGCATCCATCTGATACACCTTGAAGTTTCTATGTGCTGAAAATTGCAAAAAAATTCCAATGGCTACCATCCTTGCCACCAAAGAAAAATTATCTTCAAAATATACTTCTTCCACTTGTGAGTAGCCCTTACACACAAGTCTATCCTTATTTATGACAACTTTTCCATCCTCATTCAACTTGTTCCTATCACATTCTTATTTACTAGTCTTGAGACCAACTCCCAAGTCTAATTCTTGTCAATCTATTCCAACTCTTCTTTCATAGCTTTGATCCAATTCTCATCTTTGCATGCTTCAATTGTAGTTTTAGGTTCTATCTCAGAAAGTAAACATAATCTTACATGTTCCTCTATCATAGAAAATTTTCTCCTTGTAAACATGCATTTTTTTCTTATCTCCAATGATTTGATCTTTAGAATGATTCTTTGATACATACTTAGGAGTTTTAGGGATCTTTTTTGAAGCTTCTTCCTCTTCAACTGTCATCTCTTTTTCTTTCTCTTCTTCATTTTCTTTTTCACTACAAGGGGGTTCATCAAATTCATATCCTTCTATGCGAACCAAACTTTGTAGTGTTTCTAAATCTACTTTAACACTTATAATTTCAACAATCTTCTTTAACCCTTTATTGTAGCATCGATACATCTTGCTTTTTGTAGAGTATCCAAGGAAGATTCCTTCATCGATAAATCTTGTATCAAAATTTCCTTATTTTTCTTCATCTCTTTTGATAAAGCATTTGCTTCCAAATACTCTAAAATATTTCACAACATGAGGTTTTCCATACCATAGCTCATAAGGAGTCTTTGAACTATTCACTCTTGCTTGACCTCGATTAAGTATGTGCACTATAGTATGAATTGCTTCTTTTCAATATACTTTTGGTAGATTTACTTCCTTCATCATTAACCTTGCTGCTTCTTGAGCTACCCTATTTTTTCATTCCATAACTCCATTCTGCCAAGGAGTCCTAGGAGCTAGAAAATGCCTCTTATCCCATAATCTTCACAAAAACTATTAAACCCATTGGAGGTGAACTCACCACCTTTGTCAAACCTCAAGCACTTGATTTTAAAATTCATTGCATTCTCAACCATAGATTTAAATACTTTTTTTTTTTTTATTCAAGGGGTAAACGCTTTTGACCGGAGCTATGAACCGGAATACAACCATTCAACAATACCACCCCAACGGGGTTTGAACCTTGGTGGCAAGAACAACAATGCCACCTATAAACCATCACACCATGCCAATACCGGCATAGATTTAAATACTTTAAACCTATCTAGAGCTTATAATTTAAATGTCACCTAAGTCATTCTAGAATAATCATCAATCGACAACATAATATAGATGTCACCCTAAGAGCTTCTTATTCTAGTAGGTCCACATAGGTTTATATGCACCAACTCCAAAGGACCTACCATAAAATATTCTTTAGTCTTGAACCTTTTCTTTGTCTGCTTTCCAAACTAACATTCCTTACACATTGCATTGATAGGCTTTGTAATCTTTGGTAGATCTCTCATAGCATCCATAGAACTTATCTTCACTAGGCCATCAAAATTGATGTGACCCATTCTTTTATGCCATACCCAACTTTTATTGATTTGTGACATAAAGCACTTATCACCACCACCTTTGAGCTGATAAAAATTTCCTTTATTCCTTGTTCTTGCAAGAACTAAAGTTTTAGAGCTTCCTTTTCTGATTTTATAACCATCATCTTGAAACACCAAATTTAATCCCCTGCTACACATTTTCTCTACATTGAGAAAATTATGCTAGAGACCCTTGACATAAATAACATCATTTTTTTATTCTTTCCTTAAAACTAATTGAGCCTTTTCCACAAATCTTACTTCTTAGAAAATTTATCATGACTAAACATAACAAGACCACCATCATAATTTTTAAATTTTAAAAAATTACTCTTATCACCAACCATATGATTTGAACATCCATTGTCAATTATCCATTAATTCCTCTCCTCTCTTGTATGAAAAATATTCACCATAGTTCCTTTTAAATTTATGACCTATTTTTAGAGAACTTTCCTTCACAAATCTTTAAGGATTAGTAGAGTTAGTTCCAAAATTGAGAGCCATGAAAAAGCATTCAACACTTTCCTCATCAAGATAGTCTAATTCCTCATCATCAGATACACCATTGTCCTTTTCAACATAATAACTCTTCTTGACATATTTACCTTTATGATCCTTATGTTTGTCATTTGAAACTTTGATTGGAAATTTAGAAGCATAATGACCTATCTTTCCACAATTAACACACTTAAATGGTAACTTACCTCTATTTGTTTGTGCCATTTTTCAATCTCCATACAAAATTTGCTTCCACCTCATCAAGATGATCAGGATCTGATTCATCATCCTTTTTTTCCTTGTTGACTTTAAAATTAGATTCCTTCTTTGTAGCATCTTGACCAAACTCTCTCAATTCATAAGAAATAAAGACACAAAACATCTAACCTCTAGAATATTGATCTAAATTTTGAGATTCCTCAATAGTTCAAACTTTAGAACTATAAGATCTAGGAAGAGTTATTAATACCTTTTTCACAGCATCACTTTATTCCAACTTACCACCAAGGACATTAATGGCATTGAACACTTCATCCACTTTTATCATGTAGGCTATAATATCTTCATCTTCAAACATCCTTAGGGTTTCAAATTTAGCTTTGTATTTTGCATCTTTTCCTACTTGACCTTATCTCTCCTTCATAAATGCTCTTCAACTTTGTCCAAAAATATTTTTCAAATTTCTAACTTATCACCTTTCCAAGTTCAAAATTAGAGAGACCACTCAGAATAGCATTCCTTGCTTTACAATTGTTCTCATAATCCTTGATCTCATCATCACATACTATACCATTAGCAAACATAGTGTATCCTTTTTCAACTAATTTCCAAAATACAAATCCAAGAGAGACTAGAAAGGAATCCATCCTATATTTTCAATAAGAATAATTAGTTCCATCAAACATAGGAGCTTTGATACCATTCCTTTGTGTCATTTAGATCTACCTCAAGCAATTAAGCTTCTTCCAAGGAACCACAACTTTGATACCAAGTGTTGGATGCACAGGACAATTGAGAGGGGGTGAATTATTTATACATTAAAACATTCAATCCCTCATTAAATTTTAGACCCTTATCAACATTTAAACCCTCATTAAGCATTAGCAGAATGTAAACTTATAAAATAACAATGCAAACATAACCAAACATAATAGAACACCATATTTACATGGAAAACCCTAAATAGGGAAAAACCAGGGGGAGGATTAGCTCACATATATATATATATGAATAGAAAAATTGAATACAATTAGGCTCACTTCCTAGAAGAAATAAGAAAGAAGAAGACTATTATAGAGAGATTCACTATCTCAAAGCAATAATAAAAATACACCATTGCAACTTTGCAACATCTACGACCTTCGGCTCAATGCCTCTAGGAACTTCAAGCACATTGAAAATGTAGACACCTTCTACTCACTACATCCAAAGGCATATGAATTTAATCTCACATTCATATCACCGCACTTGATCACTTTCACATCATTTGCACCTCACAAAAATCCACCCACATCTCCAAAAATGAACCTTGAGTATATACTGATCAAAACCTTAAAAACCTTCTCCATGTCATCCATAATGAAATGTATGCACCTTAAATGTGCAACCACTAATTAGGTCTACACCAAAAAAAAAATTGGTGGAAATAAATGAAGAAAATTCCAAGGGTCAACTAGGACCCATATCTACACCAACACATTTCACCATGCTTTCACAATCAACAAACAACCTCCATAATTAGCACTAGCACCCAGGTCACCCAAAGTTGCACTAACACTAACAAGAAACCACATACACACCTCTCTAGGTTTGAAAGAAACATATGGACTACAAAGAAACACTTCATAGAATCCTTACAACATTCCTAAATATTCTATCATCATCAGAATATTTTGCAACATTACCACAATCACCTGGAATAGAGAACACCGTCATTATGTCTAATCAACCACATTGCCATAAAACACAACTTATAGATCTAGATCTATGAATAATTTAAACACTAAAACATTTAAGGGAAGATAGATTCATAAAATATTAGCATGTTCCCAAATATGTAAGACAAGAAAGCAAGTATCGAAGTTCATTCTAAACTATCTCATTTGCCACTATGAGCCATTATCACTAATAATGGAGTACCTTTTAAAAACCAATATTTCCATGAGATATGTTGTGGATTTAATATCCAACAACACTTTTCCACCCCTATTATCCCTAAGGAAATGAACAAGCCAAGAATTCTAGTAAAAGTATCATCAAAATCCTAAAAAAGATAGTTAATGATGTTGGTCAAAATTGGCACCTACAATTTAATCTCAACTTGTGGGCTTACCAAACTAGCATATAAACACCTACTAGTGCTAGACCTATTCCTTGGTTTATGGAAAAAAATCCATCCTTCCTATTGAGGTCAATCTCTTATCGCTAAGGGTTCCATTGCAACATCTAATCACATATGAAGAATATAGGGTACCTAGATTGAATGAACTAGAACTGCTAGATGAACATTTCCTCAAAGCACTCAATCACCTATAGGCCTATCAAAATAGAATCAAAATAAGTTACAAAATAAATATAAAAGGTCGATGGTTTCAGGTAGGGGATCTTGTTCTAAAGGAAAATTAAAACACCGTGTTAGATCAAGATAGCAATGGAAAGTTTGAGCTAAACTGGTTAGGGTCGTTTGTCATCATAGCAAGTTATGGTTTAGGATCTTATCAACTAGCAACAGCTAAAGGGAAACCCTTCAAAGAACCCATCAAGAACATACATCTCAAAATATTTTATGCCTAAACCATGAGGGTTATTCTAAAATCCAAAAAAATAAAAAAATGAAAAAAATCTTTAAAAAATAAAAAAAGGATCAAAATGACAAAGAGAAAAATCATCCTCTAGAAAAAACTCCTTCATTGGTGCTTTGTGAAAGTACCTTAGTGAAAATTTTGAAAATAGACACTTTGTTACAAAGAAGCACCATCTCCCATCTATCATAGACTCTTTCACTTATCCTTCACTCATAATAAAATCATCCACTGCATCCATCTTCCATATATTTATCCTTCCCTCCATCCATGTTTGTATCATAGCTTGGTATTCAATGAGTATTTATCCCCACTAGTACTACTTGGAATTCTCCTAAGGTAAATTTGTCCTACCTATATTGAGTTAGTCTATCACATCAAACTGGGGTCATATTCCTATACTTTTTGTCATCAGATCGGGTTCTTGTATATTCACTTAAGTTTATTTTCCAAAATCCAAAAACATTTAAAATATTATCAAAAATCCATAAACATCCAAAATATCTATATATACAAAACATCCAAAAATGTCAAAATGTAAAAATATTCAAGACATCACAAAATTCCAAAAAACATCCAAAATATCTAGAAATACAAAAGAATTTGCAACATCTTCAAAATCCCAAAAACATCGAAAACATTTCATAATTAAAAAATATTTAAAAAATCACAAAAATTCAAAAAACATCCAAATATCATCAAAAAATCCATTAAAAGGTCAAAAAAATCAAAATCAAAAATATTATTAGCTATCATGTGCTAATATCCCAGTCCAATAATTGAACTATGAAGCCTCTACATAGTTACATAAGCAATGCCATCTTTGATGAGCCCTCGAGGAATAGGGTTGTCCCTTAGGTCTTGATCTCTTGGTCTAACCTTTTGAAAATTCAAAAACATCCAAAATATTTGAAAATTTCAAAAACAACTAATAAAAACCAAAAATACCAAAAATAGCCTCAAAACATTTCAAAAAGTCAAAAAATATTGAAAATCTTGGAAGGAAAATCACCCATCCCATCTCACTTTTACTCGCAATAAATTTTCAAACATAATAAATTGATCCTCACCTTCAACCTTTGGTGACATAAATAGAAGAAAAAACAACAATTGGTGAAACACAAGACTTTAACTGCAAGATCCTAAGTCTTGATCATGGTTAAACACGTCGATTAACATTTATATTAACACCCTATCAAATAGTTTAAATCAATCAACATCCAATAGCATTTATTATAGATAAATATTTCTTGTAATAGACATCATCATTGGAAATCACCTTAAAACAACATCCTTCACCAAGAGATATGAATAACATTGACAATTTATTCATGTTGATCTTTCCTTATGATTTATCTTATTGGTTCATTCTAATGATCTCTTGAAGATGTCTACAAAACAATTTAGAGAGAAACGAATAGGGAACTGATCATTGCTTTCATTTACTATGCATGTTGGGTATTCTTGTAATACAATATTGGAAAATACTCGCCTCGTATGTGCAGAAGTAGTCTCAAGTAAAATGATGGCTAGGACATATCAAGTTCTTCATACCTTTTGTATTAGCCTCCTTACTTCAATGGCTTCATTTTCTCACATGATCAAACAAGGTTTCTATATGTTTTTTATAAGGATACTCCTATATGTTTGTAGAATCAAAGTCCATGCATTAGATACAACATCATTCTAGTTCTTAATACCTTGGTGCATTGTGTCTATTTTCTATATGAAAAATAAGGATTTATATGATGAAATTAAACCTAATCCAAGAGAAAAAGAAATATCATCTATCCTATCTCATCACACATCCAATAAAATCTCAAATAATCATAGGTTTATTGGTATATTGACCAATCTCAATAATAAAATGCTAATATATCCATCTCATTCTTCTACTTCTATACATGCTAACATTTTCATCCCAGTATCATGACATACAACAAGAACAATATATAAATGTATCCATCATGCACCCACAAACCATCATCATACATATCATAGCATACATCTTGCATAATCATCACATATCATGTGAAAAGATAAAAAAAAAAAAATCATCCATATCATCCATAGCACTAAAATATATCCATCCTACACCCACAAATCATTACATACATACATATACACATGCATTCACATCATATCATAACAATAATAAAGAAAATAACCATCATCCATCATAAATGCATCCATAAGAGTAACATACATCACAAAGGATCATAAGAATTCAATAATACATCATATATAAATGTTTCATCATCAATCATCTCATATATATATATATATATATCCAAAAATGAATGTTATGATATATATCAAAGTATGTGATATACACCAAAGATATATATGAGGTTATCTATATACATAAGGAGCTATCCTCTACTCCCCCAATTGGGAGAGGGTTGGCATGGTGAGGATTGATGTTGTCCACCTAAGGGACCATGTCCACCTGCCTGGACCACTGAGCCACCCTCTGACTTAATAGGCCCCATTGCACTCCTACATGAGTAAGTTGGTTGTCTCCTATGTGTCGAAAGTTGCATGTGATATATTTTCTAGTAATAGGTGGCCTCATATTGAACTACCATGAGATCCTAGGTGTATCTTTCCAATGGAATAGTCTCTCCCTAGAACTAAGATGTAGTCTCCAACTACTACCTCCATGCAGTCTCCTAGACCAACTGCAACTCAATCTACTGCCTACAGGTCACCTCTACATATAACTATGATTGAAGCTGATATCACACCTGCCCAAACCCATCTCTCTCTTAGCAAGCCTAGTTCCACTCTTGCCTATATGTATCCAACTCCTCACGGGCCTAATATCTCTCCTGCATAACTACTTGTAGCCTCTGATTGAGAGCCCTAGCAACCACTACCACCTATTGTTGATGTTGAACCTAAGGTGGTGACCCCTATGGAAAGGCCTATAGCACGTGTGCTATAGTCTAACATTTCCCTCTACCACCTTGACCTTTGTGTCTCTATCCCCATGCACCTCCACCCATTGAGTGGTAAGTCTCATGGTTCTACGACCCACAAACCATGTATCATAACCTAGTGTGGTCCCAAGATCATTTGTACCCCCTACATGATCCCAAGGAACCAAAGCCAAGTGATCAAAATTTGTGATGCCTTTTTGAGGTACCAAAATTGGACTCAACTTTCTAATCTCCTTGTGGGTGTGGGAAAATCATGCAACATAGTCATCTATAGGTACATTTTCTTTATCCCCAAAATATCATTGTACTCTATTTGGCATGTACCTCTCCATGATGTGTGATTCATGACCTAATAGCCATTGAGTCTATCGTGTGTACGCCAACTACTCCTAGTCCTCCCAAGCCTCAACACCTAACCAAGGCATGCATTTGCAATCTATCATATCATCAATGGCGCGTCTCCAATGAGGTAGGTCGATTTGTACCATGTGATGATGTGTGAGCATAAGATCATATTCATAAGAGAAGGGCTCTCTTGGAAGTCAATCCTTATGAATATCTTTGATGGGCCTGAGAATGACAATATTATACCATACCCAAATGTGTAACAAAGTAAACTTTGCAGAGATTTTGGTCACATCCCTATACATGACCTAATGCATGTTGTGGTACAAGTGTGCCAATATGTATGGACCCCAAGAAAAAGTAACACCATCATCTTTGATCCACTCCAATACCCTAATTAATCCTATGTAGAATAATTAGGACCTCTTGTCTAGAATAAGTCACCCTATGATGGAGTCAGTTGTGATAAGTATCACATTAGGAACCCTGCCAACATATGGTCGCATGTCCACCTAAACATCCTCAACTTGAATTTGGTCATCCATAAGAATTCGCTCCAAAGATGAAATTCCAAGAATAGCCTCATATACCACCTACTCACCATGAATAGGAACTCTCAAAATGCACCACAATTCCTCTAAGGTAACCGTGGCCTCACTAGTGAGAAGGTGGAAAGAAGAAGTCTTTGAGTGTCATTGGTCAATCAACATGATAATCAATGCACAACTTGCTTGTACCTCAGGCATATAGGAAATGTAGTACAATCCAGTCACATGGAGAAACTTAATATCCTCATATGAGATGCTCTCCATCCTATCCATAATCTATGTTTGATTCTCTCGGGAAAGGAGTGGGACAAAGATGGCCTACAAGCATGATACCCACAATGTCAAGGTTCTATTTTTTTGCAAAAATCCAAGTCAAAAATGACTAAAGAACAAAATTGAGCCTTTTTACAAAGGCATCGTACTATCATCCTACAAAGTGTTGCTATATTTCAATAGTGTCGCACTAGTATTAAAAGAAAAAGAATCAACTTTTTTCTCACATTGAGTTGAAATATTGAAAAGCATCACTTTATTATAATAGTGTCATGATATTTCTAAAGAATCAACACTATTGTGGAGCCTTGACACTATTGACAAAAGCATTGATTCACGAGACACAAGCATTGAATCACATTTCAATAGCGTCACAAATTTTTTGACACATTTGTTGGTCCTACTTCTATCCTATATTTTCCTATCTGGAAATGCATGCAAAGGAATTTTATTAGGATACATGTTGGGGGTCCTACATTGGCTAGCCACTGGAACTTGTAGACCTAATTTGCATAGTGTACGACATAAATTATGTATGCCATTGCATCAAGTGCTCCATAGGAAATCTAAGCAATAATCTCATAGGATCTCTAATCTCTCAAAATGAAAGTGTGCAAATGAGCTTGAAATTCACCCAAATGAACATATATGCATAGCCAAACCTAGGGTTTTAGCCTTGCAACTCACTTTTCTCACTTCACATCCTGTCATGGTCACTTCATCAGTCTCCTAGGCCTTTTTTTTTTCTTTATGTAGCCAAACCACTCCCATGACTTTTTCACGGTCTTGACCTAAAAATTAGTTTTCTTCACTCGATGTCTCGAGGGGGTAGCACACCAACATTCCTTCATCCACTAGGGCATAGTGGGGCATCAAGAAAAGTTATAAATTTTTAAATTTTGGTCTGAGCAACATCATTTCTTCTAAGCAATGAAATAGGTACCTCACTTCAAAGAGGGGAAAAATGTAGACACCTAAAAAATTTCTAAGTATATCACACACTATGGCAACATAAAAAATATCCCTCTACTTTATTGCTTGTTTGGGCCCTCCCTATTAAGTGAAGCATAATGTTGTCTTGATTTAGTGTTGTAATGTGTTTAACACATTCACATAAGATCTTGGGCCCTTGTGAGCTAAATAAAATTAATCACACCCTATTTAGGGTGTTGTAAATTGTTCCATACTTTCACACTTATCTAGAGTTTTCATTGTTAATTGGGCTTCTTTGTGCCTTATTTGGCCTTATTTTGCATCCACAAGCCATAATTAATTAATATTTCTGAGGATAATCTTGACATAAACCAACATCCAATCATAATTCATGTATTTTTAGGTTGTGTGGCCCAGATTTAGTGATCTGGGACTCATATGCCACCTTGGGCATATGGGTCCCACCTAAGTTTCGAGGTCCCGATCCTGATTTCACATGAATCTAGGAATTTTTGAAAAATGTGTCCCATAGTTAAGCCTAATGGGACTCATATGCCACTTCTAGCATTTGAGTCTCGTGTGGCCCAAAATTAGATTTAATTCAAATTCTTGGCAAGATTTTATCCTCCTAGATATGATATTAGCTTGTACGAGTGTTGCAATTTCGGGAAATTTGGCATAAACAAGTATAAATACAAGGTTATTTCACTCATTTTTCATCTAAGCAATGTAACAAATAATCAAGTGATCTATATAGCAAATTTGAGTTCACAAGAGAATTCAAGATTTTACGAGAGCATTCAAGAGTGCATTCAAGGGTTAATTATCAAGTGTTTTGGAGCATTATTCAAGTACCAAGCATCATGTCAAAGTCATTACATGCATCATGTTTTTTTTTGAGCTAACAATTGTGATGTAGGGTTTCATAATTCAAGCTAGCATTCAAGTCAAGATCTATCGCATTCAAGCAAGAGTCAAGATCTGCATCCATTGGAGCCACTTCATACATGTTTGCAGCCTTTTATTGCTAGGGTTTGGTGAGTTGCAACATTACATTTTTTTCATTCATCATTCCTTTATCTCATTTGATTTCATTACAAGGTTTGATTACCAAAATGGGGTTTGACCAAGGCAAACCCCTTTCTACTTACAAAAAAAAAAATTCCCTCTCTTTAGTGTGTCATTTGTAGATCTAGGTTGAATACCTTCTAAGGAGCAAGATTGGAGAGAAGTTGAAGTTGCAAAGTCATTCAAGTTGTCATCTTACAAGATCATTAGAGAACATCTACAAAGTAGAAATCGCATTTAGATCCAGAAACCAAGTCAAGAAGGAAAAACAAGGATTGGAGAGCATATTCAGGTCTTGATTTTTTAGGAAATCCAAACTGGACTGATACGCCACTTTGGCGTATGAGTCCCAATACAATAAAATTTGTAGTTTTCAGGAGTTCTAGACATATCTCTGCTAGATTTTTGTTCCTTCCCAAAAACCCTAATCTAGGAATAAATCACCTAGGCTTCCATATGAGTCTTGACAAGCATTAATTTCAGTGTTTTCAACATTTCAAGTATTCATTCAAGCTCTTTCAAATTTCTAGGTGCACACCTCTGATCTCTCAGCTTTCTATTCTGATTTACATGCATTTTTAGGTCATTTAGTGAAGTTTTAAATTGTACTAAGTTTTAACATTAGGTCTTGCATGTCGTTATTATTTCCAAGCCCTAGCTTGGTGGTGAACCCCTCTTTAATCATTATTCATACCCTAGACAAACTTTAGCTAATCTCTTTCCTTGTTTCCATCCTTGGATTAAGATCTCTAGGGTTTCCTTGAGTGAAACTTGGGTGAAATAGAAGGAGCCCTATCTGTTAAAGGATAGAAAGCTACATCCCCTATTTTTTGTTGTTTCACACTTTGATTTTAATCATTAACACCATTTCTCTCATAATTCACCTATTTCATCTATTTAATTAAACAATGCCCAATTATTTAGTTAAATTCACCATTTTCTCCTATTAATAAAATAATTAATATTATTTGATTAATTCATCACCTTCATAGTAATTTTCTTCCCTTTTGATTAAATAATATCAAAATAATTTAATTATATTGCATCTTTCCTCTTCGATTAAATAATTGTTAATTGTTTAATCAAAGATCTTAATTCTTTCAACTTGCACAATTAAATGATTTTCATGAATTATTTAATAGCTAATTTTCTTCCAACCCTCCAACTTGCATAAAGAATATTGCACATGGAATATTCCCTTTTCAAATTGAAATTCTTTCCTCCACATGAAATATCTCCAACATTCTTCCTAAAATCAAGGCATTTGTTGATCTCTCGTGAATTATGGACCCTTGATTAAATTCTTTGATCCATTCCTTTATGAATTATGGACCCTTGATCCATTTCTTGATCCATGCCTTTATCTTTAATTTAATTTCCTCCATTGATTATCATTTTGAATCCTCATCATTGATTTATTCCAAAAGCACCCTTTTACATGAAATTCATTCACATTCATCCAAAGCACCCTTACTATACTAAATTTATCACTCATCTTGAGCAATTTTAGAGCTTTCTATGTGAATCAACCTTCATCAATCATCATCAAGCTTTTGTAACAACATGGATTAGGGTAAGTTCAAGAAGTTGAGTCCACTTCTAGTGGAATTGTCATTTTTCAACTTTAAAATAGGTAGTCATTCATTTTTTAGAATAGATACCCATTATAAAATGGGCACTCATTCCAAAAACTTTGAAAATCACAATCCATGTTTCTCATATGGATTTAGGCTTATAAAATGCATGGTAACCCAACCCTTAGCCTTCGACCTACAATTACAAGATCATGACAATATCGAGAGAAAAACTGACTGTCAATATGGTTGATAGGGTTTTTTTTAGAATTATTTTATGAAATTAAAACCCATTTTAGATGAGATTGTGTAGATTCTAATTATGTAATTTTTTTCCAATTGGTTTAGCTTTTTATTTTTTAATTATTTTTTTATGAAATAGGTCCATAAACTTTAATTATCAAGGTTTTTTAGTATTTTAATAACTTTTTATTGAAATAATTTTTTGGGATTTTTTTTACAAAAAACATACTTTAGACAATTATTTTCAATTTGAATAAAAAATCATCAAAAAATGATAAGTTTAGGTCATCTTATGCTTGACGTACATGATTTTTCAAAACACCAAATATGGCCAATAAAGAATTAACAAAAAAACAAATATTAAATACAAAAATACAAAAAAATAGGGAAACATGCTTAAGTGAGTTACAACTATTTTTTCCAAAATTACTTAGAAAAATATGATTATTTAGGTCAAAATAGGATGATGTAGACGTGCATGGTACTGTAAAAAAAAGTGACTTTTAAATAGTGGTTTTTAGAAACGCCTATCAAAAATCAATTTGTATCATATGGGTATTAAAATAAATTACATATTTGGAAACTAGACTCTGAGTACTACATTTTATAATCAGTGAATTTTTCCAAGATTCCATCTCTGAGTGCTTCAAATTTTAAGGTCAAATGTGACAAATTCTGAAAATCAAAGAAAACACTTCGACTTTTTGGCCAAAAAGTGGACTCAACTTCTTGCCAACACCCATTATACAAATTTGAGCAATCAACATCCATATCACACCAAATTTTTACTCAATCCACAATGGGATTGGAGGTTTGTAGGTTATTTATTTCAATTCTCTAGAATTTAGATTGCTTTGATGTTATTTGAATCATTTTAGGCATGTTTACTAAATTTAATTGGAGTATTTTCTTTAATTGATCAATTGCTTGTCTAATTTTCTTTATTTCATTGTTATTTTATCAATTGAACTTTAATACTGGGTAAGTGCAAAAAGATGGGGGGCCAAAAAGGGGGCTTAAGAGGCCACTTTTTTTTCTGAAATCAGGAAATACTGACCTTGCATGTGAAATTGAGGATAGTTACACTCAAAATTTTGAGATACAACAAAAACAAGGATCGTAGTGCTCCAAGTCTTCTTTCTAAACTATTAATTTATTTTGAAAATGGTTGATTAAGGGGTTCAAACGAGGTACCCACAAAAATTGGCGTTATTTTTGTCAGAAAAATATAACATAGCAACTTTTGTGGGAACATAGTACGGTGAACTTTTTTCTAGTATTTTTAAAATTGCTTTAGTGAGAAATTAGCTAACAGTATGTAGTTGATGCATGATTTTTCTGATAATTTTTTAATGAATATTTGATTTTTTACTAATTCTCAAAGTAGACACTTCTTGAAAAAATAAATTTTGGCTGTGCTACCCCTAAAATTTTTGGAAATTAATTGAATTTTTCTTTTTTAATATTTGTAGAATGGAGTCTAGTTTCTAAAAAAGTAATTTATTTGAAATTTCAATGAACGGTTAATTTATAATGAAAAAACCACCAAACACTACTTTTTCCAAAAAAGAGACAAACAAAATAAATTATAGATCAAAGGCTTAACACTGTTAAAAAGTGAAAAAATTACATCATTGGATAGCTAAGAGAGATCCTAACATTACCCAGGTGTTTGATTTGTTCAAAATTGAAACACGTGCAATCTTGACAGTGAGCATGAACCTGATTATGTGAAATATTGTAGAATTTGTAAAAATAGGTCTCTGGTCATTGGGAAGGTCCTCCAAGCCTATGGTTTGGTATTCTAAGGAAAATACCAAGACTAAAGCTTGGGGATTCCCAAAGCAAGATATAATGTGAGCACGTTATAACGCACTCACATTATATCTTAGTTTTGACATGGTTTTTGTCTTTGTGCAGGACATGTCTAGCAAGACATAACGTGAGTACATTTTAACGCACTCACATAATTCCCTTATTTATGTTAAATTCTACTCTATTGAATGTATGCTTATATATTTGTATATTTGTATGTACATGTGTGCTTGTATATCATGTATGTATGTATGTATGCTTGTATGTATGTATCAATGCATGTATGTATATATGCCTATATGTATGTATGTATTTGTTTATGTCATTTGAGGGAGGTATAATTTTAAGAGAGAGAGAGAGAGGTAGAGAGGTAGTGAGAGAGAGTCTTGAGAGAGGGAGTGAAGGTGGAAGGGAGAGACTAAGAGAGAGGGAGCGGGAGAGAAGGGGTTGGAGAGAGAGGGTCTTAGGTAGTTAGGGTGGGAGGGATAGTGAGAGAGAGAGAGGGTGGGGTGGGAGAGAGGGAATTGAGAGAGAGAGAGATAGGGTGGAGGGAGAGAGAGGGAGAGAAAGAGAGAGTTATGTGCGTAGGGTGCCATAGGGAGAGACTTTTGAGTGTGAGGGGGGTGAGAGAGAGGGAGAGACCTAAGAGAGAGAGTGAGAGGTAGAGAGGTAGTGAGAGAGAATCTTGAGAGAGGGAGAGGGGGTGTAAGGGAGAGACTAAGAGAGGAGTGGGAGAGAAGGGGTTGGAGTGACAGGGTTTTAGCTAGGTAGGGTGGGAGGGATAGAGGGAGAGAGAGAGGGGGAGGGAGATAGGTAATTGAGAGAGAGGGAGAGAGAGGGGGGAGAGAGAGAGGGGGAGAGAAAGAGAGATATATGTAGGTAGTGTTGGTATGTGGCGACTGATCATGCTATACTATACACTCTTCATGTATAACACCCTAATTATGGAAGCTTCTAAAAATTGACTTTTTAGAACCCTAATTCAGGAAGCTTCTAAAAAGCTTGTTATAAGTGGTTGGGATGGGAGTTTCTATATAGCATTATTCATGAGATTGTAATATGTTTTGCACTAGATAATAAAATAATTGGATGGATGCGGTTTTTATGGATGTAGCCCATATTGGGTGAACCACATTAAATTATCTATGTTGTCTTGTTGTTGCTATAATTTTTCTATGTGTTTTATTTCTCAGTTTTATTGATCAAATCTACATTTAACTTTTAGATATCTTCCTTCTAACCCTAAAAAGTGGTATCAGAGAAAGGTTGTTTTCAGTTATCCTCTGCGGGAAGGTCTCATGATTGACTGAGAATCTCACGATTGAGTGGGAGCAATGGCAGACGAGGGTAAGTTGAAGGTTGAGAAGTTCAATGGGAAGAACTATTAGTTATGGAAGATCCAGATGGAGGACTACCTATATCAAAAGGATTTATGACATCCATTAGAAGGGAAAACTAAGAAACCCTCAACAATGTCTAATGAAGACTAGGATATTTTGGATAGAAAGGCACTTGGCAATATTCGTTTATTCCTAACACAACCAATGGCGTTCAATATTACAACAGAAAAGACAACTCAAGAGTTGATGTAAACCTTGGAAAAGTTATATGAAAATCCTTTCACTTTGAATAAGGTATTTCTTATGAAGAGTTTATTTAATATGAAAATGGTAGAAGGTGGGTCATTTGTTGATCATTTAAATGAGTTTAATATAGTTACCAATCAATTAACTTCTGTAAATGTAAACTTTGATGAAGAAGTTAGGGCTCTTTTGATTTTGTGTTATTTTCCTAAAAGTTGGAATAGCTTGGTAATGGTTGTTAGCATTTATGTTTTTGGTTCGAATACATTGAAATTTGATGATGTTGTTGGTGTTATTTTGAGTGAGGAAATTCATAGGAAAATCTCAGGTGGAACACCCACATCAAGTAGTGTTTTGAATGTAGAAAGCAGGGGCAGAACAAAAGAGAGAGGAAACAATTTTGGAAGTCATGGGAAGTCACGAAGAAAATAAAAAGACAAAAGGTCCCAATCCAGAGAAAAGAAGGATTGTTGGTACTGTAGTAAGTCAGGTCATTTAAAGAAATATTGTTGGTCTCAAAAAATAAAGGAGACAAAAAGGAAGGACTTAAAGAGGAAAATGTGGTAAGTAATAAATCTGATGAGGATGCTTTGATTATTTCCCTTGATAATGTTGATGATACTTGGGTGTTAGATTCAGGGGCTTCATTTCATGCTACCCCCCATAGAAGTTATTTTCTTGATTATGTCTAAGGGGATTTTGGGATGGTTTATTTGGGAGATAACGAATCCTGTTAGATTGTTGGAAAGGGAAGAATCAATATTAAGTTGTAGAATGGGAATCATTGGCTACTACATGAGGTAAGGCACCTTCCAAAGTTAAGAAAAAATTAAATTTTAGTAGGGCAACTAGATGATGAAGGTTGTGTTGTTACATTTAGTGATAAAAATTGGAAGGTTACAAAAGGTGTGAAAGTAGGCACCTTATAGCTTTGTATAGGTCATACTTTTCCTTCTACCTTAGCTATTGCAGATAAAAATCAATGTTAAGGAATAGTTGTAGTTTAGTAGGAAGAAAATAAAACAGTTTTTGTGGATTCTGAATCAACATTGTGGCATAATAGACTTGGGCATATGAGTGCAAAAGGTATGAAATTACACTTCATTCAAAGAATATTTTACCAGGTCTAAAATGTGTTAATATGAATTTTTGTGAAAGTTGTGTATGGAAAACAAAAGAGAGTCAGTTTTCTCAAAGATGGGAAACAAAAGAAATATGAGAAATTGGAGCTTGTGCATACAAATGTATGAGGACTAGCTCAAGTATCTTCTCTAGGAGGCTCTCAGTATTATGTCACTTTTATTGATGATGCAACAAGAAAGGTATGGATTTATTTCCTTAGGAAAAAATCTAATGTATTTGAAACTTTTAAAAAATGGAGAATCTTGGTTGGGAATGAGATGGGTAAAAAGTTAAAATTTCCCAAATCTGATAATGGTGGTGAGTATTGTAGCAAATACTTTGAATATTATTGTTCCTCTAATGGTATTCGTAGGAAAAAAAATAGTTCCATGGACTCCACAGGAAAATAGAGTGGTTGAACGCATGAAAAAAACAATAATGGAGTGTGCACAGACTATGATATTGCATGTTGGGTTGTCTTTAAACATATGGGAAGAGGTTGTAAACACTGCTATTTATTTAATTAATAGAGTTATCTCTAATCCTTTGGGTTGTGGTATTCCAGAGGAAGCATGGATAGGTAAGAAAGTGAGTTATTCTTTTCTCAAGACCTTCAGTTGCGAATCATTTGCACATGTACATCCTAACAATAGAACCAAGCTTGATGAAAAATCAAAGAAATGTATAGTTGTTGGATATGACATTGATGAATTTGGTTATAGGCTTTGGGATTTTGAAAATAAAAAAATTGTGAGAAGCAGGGATGTCATATTTAATGAGAAAGTGTTGTACAAAGATTAGTTGCAACAACATGAGAAGAAAGAAAATTATTATGTAGTAGTGGATGATACACTAAACAATATTCTAGTGGTTCCTTATGCCTCACAACAACAACAACAACAAATACCACAAACTCCAATGAATGTTATATGATCTTCAAGGATAAGTAGACCCTTGATAAAATATTCTCCCTCTTTGTATTATATTTTATTAACTGATGCTGGTGAACCAAAATCTTATGATGAAGCTATGCAGGTGGATACCAAGGTTCAATGGGAGCATGGAATGGAAGAAGAAATGGACTCCTTGCTGAAAAATCAGATGTAGGAATTATGTAAGTTTACTACAAGTAAAAGGGCTTTACTAAACAAATGGGTTTATAGGATGAAAGAGGAGGATGGAGGTAAGAAAATGTTTAAATCCAGGCTAGTTGTAAAGGGATTTACACAGAAAAAGGGTATTGATTTTGATGATATTTTTTCTCTAGTTGTTAAAATGACTTCTATATGCATTATTTTAAGTGTATTGTGGCTACTAAATATTTGTATTTGGAATAGCTAGATGTTAAAATAGCCTTTATCCATGGTGATTTGGAAGAGGAAATATATATGGAACAACCACAAGGATTTGAGGTCAAAGGTAAGGAGAATAGTTAGTATGTATATTAAAGAAACGTTTATATCGCTTGAAGCAAGCACCTTGGCAATGGTATATTAAATTTGATAGCTTTTATGACTGAGCACGGATACAGTCAGTGTAATTCAGACCATTGTTTTTATTTAAAGAAGTTAGATGATGATAGCTACATTATTTTATGTTTATATGTTGATGATATGCTTGCAGCGGGGTCTACCATGGATCACATAAGGGATTTAAAACAATAGTTAGCAAATTCATTTGCTATGAAGGATTTGGGAGCAGCAAAACAAATCCTTGGTATGAAGATTACAAGAGATAGGAATAACATAGAATTATTTTTATCTCAGGTTGATTATGTTGAAAAGGTGTTGCAGAGATTTCATATGGAGAATGAAAAAGTTGTCAACAAACCTTTTCCTAGTCATGTCAAATTGACTAAGGATATGTATCCAAAGACACAAGATGAAGAAGAAAAAATGTCCAAGGTATCATATGCTTCAGCTGTAGGAATTTTAATGTATGCCATGGTATGCACGAGACTAGATATTGCACATCTTGTAGGATTTGTTAGCAAGTATATGATTCATCCTGGAGTTGAGCATTAGAATGTGGTAAAATGGATTATCAGGTATTTGAGAGGTACATCCAATAAATGTTTATGTTTTGAAAGCTCTAATGCTGATTTAAAAGGCTATGTTCACTTAGATTTGGTAGGGGATATAGATACTAAGCGTAGTACCACAACTTATGTATTTACAGTTGGTGGGATAGTAGTGATTTGTATTTCTCAGTTGCAAAAGGTGGTTGCTTTATCCACCATAGAGGTAAAGTATGTTGTTGAAACAAAGGCAGCAAAGGAGATGATATGGTTGCAACTTTTCATGGAAGAGTTGGGAAAACAATAGGATGAAAATCACTTGTTTACAGATAGCCAAAGTGCTATACATCTTCAAAATAATTTTTCCTTGCACTCTAAAACCAAACATATATATTTGATATATCATTTCATTTGGTCAGTGTTGGAGGATGAGCAGGTAAAGCTGGAAAAGATACATATAGATTTCAATCCAACGGATATGTTTACAAAGGAAATGAAAAGGGAGAAGTTGAGCTCCTCTTCAGATTTATTTTTTCTTCATGGTTAAAAGTATAATAGAGCAGTAGGTTCCAAGGTGCGTATTTCCAGTGGGAGTTGTAAGTGTAGCAGTCTCATCCAAGATTAGTCTCCAAGTGGGATATTGTTTGGTGTGGAGCCCAATTAGTCTCCAAGTGGGAGAATGTTGGAATGTGGTGACCGATCATGCTATAATGTACAGTCCTCATGAATCCTCACTAGGGTCTGGGGATAGGCTAGGTCAGGCCCCAAGCATGGTTTTCAGGGTGGTAACTCCCAAAAAGTGAGGAATTGGGGGTGACAACCCCAAGAAAAAAATTTCTCCTATTTTTTTCACTTCATCACCAAAAAAGTAAAAAGTTGACTTTGTAGAGCCCTAATTATGAAAGCTTCTAAAAATCTTGTTATAAGTGGTTGGGATGGGACTTGTTATATAGCATTATTCATGAGAATGTAATATTTTTTGCACTGGATAATAAAATCATTGGATGGCTGCGGTTTTTGTGGATGAAGCCCATATTGGGCGAACCATGTTAAATTATCTATGTTTTCTTGTTGCTACTATAATTTTTTTTTTTATTTATTTATTTATTTTATTGATCAAATTTGCATTTAACTTTTAGATATTTTCCTTCTAACCCTAATAGGTAGGGTGCTAGAGGGAGAGACTTGAGAGATTGGTAGTTAGAGGTAGTGCGAGAGAGAGGGAGTGGGAGAGAGAGGGAGTGTGAGAGTGAGAGACCTAAGAGAGGGAGATGGTGTGGGAGGGAGTGACCTAAGAGAGAGGGAGAGAGAGATGGGGGTGGAGTGAGAGGGACTTGTCCAGGTAGGGTGGGATGGATAGATAGAGAGAGGGGGAAGAGAGAGAGAGAGAGTTACCTAGGTAGGGTGCCATAGGGAGATACCTAAAAGAGAGATGGGGTAGGAGGGAGAGACCTGAGAGGTAGGGACAAAGGGGGAGTGGGAGAGAGAGGGAGTGATGGAGACATAGTGGGAGAGAGATAGAGAGAGATAGATAGAGGGAGCGAGAGAGAGTGGTAGGGATTGATTGAGTGAGAGGTATATAGAAAGAGGGAGAGGGTAGGAGAGAGGGAGGGAGAGAGAGGTAAGATATATAGATAAAGAGAAAGGGATAGGGGTTGAGGGTATAGGGTTGATGGATTATGGTGAAGGACCTATAGGGTTGATGGTTTAGGGTATATGGTTGAGGGATTAGGGTTGAGGGTAGAGTGTTTGGGTTGAGGATAGAGGGTAGAAGGTTTAATGGTTTAGGTTTAAATTGTTTAGGTTTGAGGGTTAAGCGTTGTGGGTAGAGGGTTTAGGGTATATGGTTAAAGGATTAGGTTGAAGGTCCAATGTATAGGGTAGAGGGTATAGGGGTTGAGGGTTTAGGGTTTAAGGGTTGAGGGTTGAGGGTTGAAAATTGAGGGTTGAAGGTTTAATGAATAGGGTAGAGGTTTTAAGGGTTTAGGGTTTAAGGGTTGAGGGTTGAGGATTTAAGGTTGAGGGGTAGAGGGTTGAGGGGCTATGGGGTTGGAGATTAGGGTTGAGCTCGATGTTTAGGGTAGAGGGTGTAGGGACTAAGAGATTAGGGTTTAAGGGTTGAGGGTAGAGGGTTTAAGGGTTTGGGGTTTAAGGTATAAGGTTTGAGGGCTTAGGGTTTAGGGTTGATTGTTTAAGGGTTTAAGGGTTGATGGTTTAGGGTTGAGGGATTAGGGTAGAGATGGAGGGATGGATGGAGGGAGAGATGGAGAGAGAAGTGAGATAGAAAGAATGAGAGAAGAGGAGAGAGGGATAGAGATATATGAGGGTTGAGGATGTAATGTATAGGGTAGAGGGTTCAGAATTGAGGGTATAGGGTTGAGGATATATAGGGTTGATGGTTTAGGGTATTGGGTTGAGGGTATAGGGTTGACGGATTAGGGTTGAGGGTAGAGGGTAGAAGGTTTAAGGGTTTATGGTTTAATGGTTTAGGGTTGAGGGTTAAAGGTTGACATTAGAGGATTTAGGGTATAGGTTTGAGGGTATATGGTTTAAGGAGTAGGGTTGAGGGTCCAATGTATAGGGTAGAGGGTATAGAGGTTGAGGATTTATGGTTTAAGGGTTGAGGGATTAAGGGTTGAGGGTTGAGGATCTAATGTATAGGGTAGAGGGTAGAGGGTAGAGGGTTTAAGGGTTTAGGGTTTAATGGTTGACGATTGAGGGTTTAAGGTTGAGGGTAGATGGTTGAGGGTACAAGGTTGATGGTCCAATGCATAGGGTAGAGGGTATAGGGGTTGACAGATTAGGGTTTAAGGGTTACAAGTTAAGGGTAGAGGGTTGAGGGTTGAGGGATTATGGTAGATATTTTACATGGGTTTAAGGGTTTAAGGGTTCATGTATTAGGCTTGATGGTATAGGGTATTTGGTTGAGGGTTTAAGGGTTGAGGGTTGAGCATTCAGGGTTGAGTTTTTAAGAGTTTAAGGGTTGAGGGTATATCGTTAAGGGATTAGGGTAGAGAGGGATGGATGGAGGGAGAAGAGAGGTAGAGAGGAAAGAAGAGGAGGGAGGGATAGAGATATATGAGGTTTTAGAATCCAATGTATAGGGTAGAGGGTTGAGAATTGAGGGTATAGGGTTGAGGACCTATAGGGTTGATGGTTTAGGGTATGTCATTGAGGGTATAAGGTCGAGGGATTAGGGTTGAGGGTAGAGGGTAGAAGGTTTAAGGTTTTAGGGTTGAGGGTTAAGGGTTGAGGGTAGAGAGTTTAGGGTATAGGTTTGAGATTATATGATTGAAGGAGTAGGGTTGAGGGTCCAATGTAGAGGGTCGAGGGTATAGGGGTTGAGGGTTTAGGGTTTAAGGGTTGAGGGATTAAGGGTTGAGGGTTGAGAATTGATGGCTGAGGGTTTAATGTAGAGGGTAGAGGGTAGAGGCTTTAAGGGTTTAGGGATTAAGGGTTGAGGGTTGAGGGTTTAATGTTTAGGGTAGAGGGTATAGGGTATAGGGTTTAGATATTAGGGTTGAGGGTCTAATTTATAGGGTAGAGGGTATGGGGGTTGAGGGATTAGGGTTTAAGGGTTGAGGATTGAGGGATTAGGGTAGAGAGTTTACTTGGGTTTAAGGGTTTAAGGGTTGAGGATTGAGGGTAGAGGGTAGAGGGTTTAAGGGCTAAGGGTTGAGGGTTTAGGGTTTAGGTTTGAGTGTTTAAGGGTTTAAGGGTTGAAGGTTTAGGGTTTAGGGATTAGGGTAGAGAGGGAGAGATGGGGGGAGGGAGAGATGGGAGCAGAAGTGAGATAGAGAAAAGGAGAGAATAGGAGGGAGGGACAAAGATATATGATGGTTGAGGATCCAATGTATAGGGTAGAGGGTTGAGAATTGAGGGTATAGGGTTGAGGACCTATAGGGTTTATGTTTTATGGTATTTGGTTAAGGGTATGAGGTTGAGGGACTGGGGTTAGGGTAGAGGGTAGAAGGTTTAAGGGTTTAGGGTTCAAGGTTTAGGGTATAGGTTTCAGGGTTGAGGGTAGAGGGTAGAGTGTATATGGTTGAGGGTTGAGGGTTGAGGGTTGAGGGTTGAGGGTTTAAGGTTGAGGGTATAGGGTTAAGGTTATAGGGTTGAGGGTATAGGTTTGAGGGATTAGGGTTGAGGGATTAAGGGTTGAGGGTTGAATTATTAAGCTAGAGAGTTTACTTGTGTTTAAGGGTTTAAGGGTTTAGGGTTATTAATTGAGGGTATATGGTTGAGGAACTATAGGGCTGATGGTTTAGGGTATTGGTTTGAGGGTATAAGGTTGAGGGATTAGGGTTGAGGGTAGAGGGTAGAAGGTTTAAGGGTTCAAGGTTTAAGGGTTTAGGGTTTAGGGTTAAGTGTTGAGGGTAGAGGGTTTAGGGTATAGTTTTGAGGGTATATTATTGAAGGATTAGGGTTGAGGGTCCAATGTATATGGTAGAGGGTATAGGGGTTGAGGGTTTAATTTGGCCTATTTTAAAAAATGGGTCCAAGAAATGGGGTCTCCCGGTGATTTATATCACTAGGAGACCTGATTTCTTAGATCCATTTTTTCAAACAGGCCACTAAATTGCTAATTTCACCAAATTGGAAAGCTATTGGCCCCACTAGCTTGCCAATTTAGTCAAATTGGAAACCTAACTTGGACTCTTTGAAAAAATGGGTCCAAGAAATGGGGTCTCCCAGTGATTTACATCACCGAGAGACCCCATTTCTTGGACCCATTTTTTCAAACAGGCCACCACATTTCCAATTTCATCAAATTGGTAAGCTAGGGTAGAGGCTTTAAGGGTTTATGGTTTACAAGTTAAGGGTTTAGTATATAGGGCTAATGGTGGAAGGGAGAGAGACAAAGGGAGTAAGAGAGAGAGGAGGGAGGGAATGGGAGAGAGATAGAGGGCAGAGTGTTAAGGGTAGAGGGGAGAGAGATAGAGAGAGTTAGTGATGTTGGATGTTGTGATTATGTTTCTAATATGTGGTTTTCATTGAGGTCAACACTATTAGAATTAATTCATTAGAAGTTGTATATGTCGAGGATATTGAGAAAATTGTAATGGAATGAGTTGTAGGTTTTCAGTGGTGAAGTGAAGTTCAGTATTTTAGTAAGTTTTGTACATTGATTATTAGAGGTTGTGGACTAAAGGGTTTGTTGCTGAGTGTATCTAGTTTATCCACATCGAATTTTAGAGATCCATGTGAATATTTGTTCAAGTTATGAAGATTTATATTCTAACAGTTTTTTTGTTGCTTTAGTTGGTGTTGTTGATTGAAGATGATGCGATTTTAGTTAGTTCAGTTGTTGTGGATGCTTCTATGGTGATTCTTGATGTTTTTGGATGTTTCTATATCGTTCTCTATCTTTGTTGCATGTCTGCATTGATTGTTGTGCTCGTGGTTGGAAATTTTCTCTTACGCATTCATGTTTTTCCTATTCTTGGCTGACATGGTGTTTATAGTATGTTGTGGATCTTTCAGGAGTAATTAATTGAAGTGTTTTCATCTTGGAGATGTTGATTTGGGTCTTCACTAAGTTGTGGCTGACCTTGGTTGATTTGCATTAAATATCTCTAGTGTTTTGGGATGACATTTTATATTCATTTTATTATTTTGTTGAAGCCGACACGTAGGGATGAAATTTCATGTTGTGGATATATATAAGCAATTGTTTATTTGAATTGGTGTATGTGAGTGGATTCTGATTGTGTTTGTTTGTGTGAATAAATTCCTAATCATTTGAAGGAAGAGTAGAGTGTGAAGAAGAGTGAAGAAATTTTCATGTGCTTAACCGAAACTATGATCAAGCATTAGAAAATACTATTTTATTAGTTCAAATCCCTATGGATGTAATCTAATTCCTTTTGTAAGATAGTGTGTCTTCCTTTGGGTGGTTAGCCTTGTTGTAATTGAGCAGTGAGCTCTAGGAAGTGTGCCTAAATGCATGTGCATTCCCCATATTTCATTTCTTTATACTTTTAACAAGGTATAATCTTGTGGACTAACCTCCACCATGGTTTTTCCCCTAATAGGGTTTCCATGTAAAAAATCTTGGTGTTATGTGTGTTTCTAATGTGTTATTATTTTTTTCTTTCATGGTTATTAAATTGAATAAATTTTAATATCTGGGACAACTGATTAACCCCCCCTAAGTTGTATGCCCTTGTGTTGCCAACAATTGGTATCAAAGTAGGTTCCTTGGAAGAAGTTTAATAGCTTGAGGTGATCTAGGATGGAGACATACAAGAAGGATAGCCCTATATTTGACAAAACAAATTAATCTATGTGGAAGACTTGAATGGAGTGCCATCTGAGATGCATTGGTGAACCCTTTTGGAACATTACAAGTAATAAGTATGTTATTCCTCATAATGGTCCTACTACTACTTCTGAGATTAGAGATGTTGAGTATAATATATGGGCTAAGGAAGCCTTGTTGAGTGGTTTGATTGATTCTGAGATGACAAATGGTATGAATCTAAAAACTACTTATGAGATCTAGAAAAGGTTGGAAACCTTGTATGAAGGTGATGCTAATGTGAAGATTGCTAAGTTGCAGAGTTTGAAAGGGAAATATGAAAAGTTGAGAATGGTGATGACAAGAACATTAGTACTTTCATGCAAAGAGTGAACGAATTTGTGTGTGGAATTAGATGTGTTGGTGGATAGATAGACGAATCAAATATTTTTCCTAAAGTGTTTAGATCCTTGCCTGATTCTTACAAAGTTAAAGCTAGTGTTATTGAAGAACTCCAAACTATAACAAATGTAACCAGAGATATGTTAGTTGGTAAGATTACTATTTTTGAGTTGAGTGAATTTGGTGATGCCCTTCCTAAGGTTGAATCTGCATTTAAGGCTACTAATTCTAGAAGAGATAGACATAGATATTATCTGAGTGAGAGTTCATCTAGAAAGAAATTAAAATATGAGGATGAAATCAGATAGATTGAAGAAGAAGAAAGAGATCTGGAAGAGTTGGAAGCACTTATTGTCAAAAGATTACCAAGAGGAAGAGGTAAGTATGAAGGAAACTTTCCTCTTAAATTTTTTTCTTGCAATAAGGTAGGTCATTTTGTATCAAGGTGTCTGGAAAGAGCTCCTAAACCAAGACATAACAAGCCTATATTTCAAAAGAAATGTTACTATGTTGCTGATGAAGGTGTGATAGATGATGAATCTGATAAAGGAAATAAAAGTGATGATAAATGGGTATTTATTTCTATCAAATAAAATATTCTTGTATCTATTAAATCTACTAGTTGTACAAATGTGGAGAAATCCCTAGCTACTTGAGTTGAAGAGAAAGATGAATTGGTGATTGACAGTGGATGTTCACATCATATGAAAGGAGATAAAGTAATTTTGTGAGATTTTGTGATAATACAACTGTTGTGATCCATGGCAGAGGATGCATTGCTCTTGATGGTAAGCATAATACTGATGATGTCTTGTATGTGGAAGGCTTGAAGCATAATCTTTTAATAAGTGTTGGTCAGATGGTTGATAAGGGATACAATCTTCAGTTCAAGGATGGAAAGTGCAGAATATTGAGTTTCAAAAATGAAATTGCATCAGGTACAAAAAAAAGGTAATATCTTTCACTTGAGTGCTGCTAGTAAAAGTTGTTTGATTGCTCAAGTTGATGAAAGTTGGTTATGGCATATGAGAATGTGTCATGTTAACTTTGATAATATTGTCAAGATAAGTTCTACTAAGGCTGTGAGATATCTACCTAAGCTGATGAAACCTACTAATGCCATATGCAAGGAATGTCAGTTAGGAAAGAAAACTAGAATTTCATTTCGAAGAAAACAACATTGTTCAAATGAATTGTTGGAGCTTGTGCATACTAATCTGTGTGGTCCCCCTAAGGTCAGAAGTTTACAAGGTTACAGGTATTTCATGTTGCTTATTGATGATTATTCTAGAATGGTGTGGGTTGATTTCTTAAGGGAGAAATTTGAAGCACTGGAAAAGTTCAAGATCTTTAAGGCTATGGTTGAGACAGAAACAGGTCTGAAGATTAAATGTCTAAGATCAAATAGAGGTGGTGAATTCACTTCTAGTGAATTTAATTCCTTTTGTGAAGAACATGGAATAAAGAGACAATTATCTGCACTACAGACCCCTTAGCAAAATGGAGTTGTGGAAAGGAAGAACAAAACAATAGAAGATGTTGCTAGAACTACGATGCTAGAAGGAAATGTCCCTCATATATACTAGAGAGAAGTTCTGAGCACTATTGTGTACACACTCAACCAGGTACAAATCAAAGGTGATACTGGTAAGACCCCTTTTGAGCTATGGACTATTCAAAGGCCTACTGTTAAATGCTTCAAGATATTTGGAAGAAAATTTTATATCAAGAGAGATGAAGATATAGGAAAGTTTGATGCTAGGAGTGATGAAGGTATATTTTTTGGTTATTCTACTAAAAGAAAGGTCTACCGATGTTATAATAAAAGATTGAGGAAAATGGTTGAAAGTGAAAATGTCAAGGTTGATGAAGAATTCAGTACACCATCCAGAACCTGTGGATATGAGTCTAATGATCAAGATGATAGTACAAACAAAGGAAGGAAAGTTCAAACTACAAATCAAGTTCAAATCATTTTGGTGAATCAAGAAGATCAAGAGGAAGGAGAAAACATTGCAAGAGTAGAAAAGAGAATAGTAGAGCCTAAAGTTGAAGAACATCCTAAGAAGACTCAAAGGTATGTAAGATTGAATCATTCAAAAGATAAAATTATAGGTGATAAGAACAAAGGAGTTCAAACTAAGAGAAAGATTTCTAAAGAATATTGCTTGATTTTAAAGACTAAGCCTACTAGTGTGAATGAAGTATGTAAAGATGAACATTGGGTTGAAGCAATGAAAGAGGAGCTAAAGCAAATTGAAAAGAATGATACATGGATTCTTGTTCCCGTACCTAAGGATAAGAATGTCATAGAAACTAAATGGGTCTTTAGAAACAAACTAAATGAGCAAGGTGAAGTGGTTAGAAACAAAGCAAGACTTGTATGCAAAGGAAATTCATAAATGGAAGGAATTGATTTTGAAGAGACTTTTTCCCCTGTTGCTAAGATTGAAGCTGTAAGATTATTTCTTTCCTATGTTGCTTACAAGAACTACAAGGTTTATCAGATGAATTTCAAGTCGACTTTTCTAAATGGTGAATTGGAAGAAGAGGTGTATGTTGATAAAATTGATGGATTTCAATTAATTGATAAGG
Source organism: Sequoia sempervirens (assembly GCA_007258455.2). Classification (NCBI taxonomy): domain Eukaryota; kingdom Viridiplantae; phylum Streptophyta; class Pinopsida; order Cupressales; family Cupressaceae; genus Sequoia; species Sequoia sempervirens. Next base: position 301,455,066 of record VDFB02373365.1, on the reverse strand, counting down.
GAGATATGGTGTGTTAGTTGAAGAAATATTTGTATGGACTCAAGCAAGCCCCTAGAGCTTGGTATGCCAGACTGGACAAGTATTTGTTGAAGCATGGATTTAACACAAAGGTACTATTGATAGTAATCTATATTTCAAAAATGATGATAAAGATTTGATTGTTGAGGTATTTTTTGATGATATCATTTTTGGAGGAGATGATGGTTTGTGCATGAAGTTTTCTAATGAGATGCATAATGAATTTGAGATGTCAATGATTGGTGAGATGAAATTATTTTTGGGATTGAAAATTACATAGTTAGATAAAGGGATTTTTATATCTTAGTCCAAATATGTGAAGGAATTGTTGAATAAGTTTTGTATGGAAGATTCAAAGCCTACCGGTACACCCATGGTGACTGGATGCAAGTTGACAATAGAAGATGATTCTATGAAAGAAAATCAAACTAGATATAGATCAATGATTGGTGGATTGTTGTATTTAACTCAAACTAGGCCTGATATCATGAATGTTGTATGAATTGTTCTAAGATATCAATCTAATCCAAAGGAATCTCATGTGACTCCTGTGAAAATAATTTTTCAGATATTTGAAGGGAACATTTGAATTTGGCCTATGGTATCCTAAAGATGATGATCTTACTTTGACTTCCTTTACTGATGCTGATTGGGAAAGAGACATAAATGATAGAAAAAGTACTAGTGGCAGATCATTTTTCTTGGGTAAGAAGCTAACTTCATGGTTAAGTAAGAAGTAGAATGTCATTTCCTTATCTACTGTAGAGGTCGAATATATTGTTGTTGCTAACAATTGTACTCAAGTCATGTGGATGAAGCAGATGTTGAAGCATATCAAAGTTGTGTAAAATGGGCATATTGCTATATTTTGTGATAATTCAAGTTCTATTAACATTTCCAAGAATCTAGTGCTACATTCAAAGACAAAGTATATATATATCTATCAAGTTTCTCTTTTTGAGAGAAAAGGCGAGTGAAAAGGAAGTCAAACTAGAGTATTAGCCTACTAAGGAGTAGATTGCAGACATCTTTACCAAGTCGTTGCCTAAGGATAATTTTTAGTATCTTAGAGGGAAGTTAGGGGTGATTACCCCTCCTAATCAAAACTAAGGATGCATTGCATTGCATCAATCTATACATTTCATAGTTATATCTTGATCCTAATTGATGTTGTGGTGGTTGCTACTCAGGGGGAGTAGTCAGATGTTTAGATGCTCATAAATGTGGTTCATAGTTTTTGTGGAGCTTAGAGATCTATTTCATTGATGTAAAAGGAAGAGAAGATCATGACCAAAACTTTTTGGAGGAAAAGAAGAGCCTTGTGGGAAAGAAGATCATGTGGAAGATTTGAGGAGAAAATGATTCAAAACCTAAGGGGGAGTAAGTGTCAAGAGTTATTTGTGTTGATGGTGTTTTTCACATCATGTGTTTCCATCAATGCCAAATGGGGAGATTGTTGGATGATTGTGGAATAAAGGGTGTGGTGAAGTGAAGTTCAATATGTCAATAATTTTTGTACATTGATGATTAGAGGTTGTGGAATAAAGGGTTTGTTGTTGAGTGTATCTAGTTTATCCATGTCAATTTTCAGAGATCTACATGAAGATTTGTTCGAGTTATGAAGATTTACATTTTGACAGTTTTTATGTTGCTTTAGTTGGTGTTACTGATTGAAGATGATGTGATTTCAATTAGTTCAGTTGTTGCAAATGGTTCTCTACTGATTCATGATGTTTTTGTATGTTTCTAGATCATGCTCTATCTTTGTTGCACATCCGCATTGATCATTGCACTTGTGGTTGGTGATTTTCTCTTGTGCGTTAATTTTTTTCCTATTCTTGTCCGACATGGTGTTTATAGCGTGTTGTGGATCTTCAAGGAGTAATTAATTGAGGTTTTTTTGTGTTGGAGATGTTGATTTGGGTCTTCACTAAGATGTGGCTGACCTTGGTTGATTCGCATTAATTATCTTTAGTGTTTTGGGCTGACAATTTATATTCATTTTATTATTTTGTTGAAGCCAACATGTAGGGATGAAATTTCCTATTTCAAATATATATATAAGTGATTTTTTATTAGAATTGATGTATGTGAGTGAATTTCAAGTTTGTGTGTATGTTCGAATAAAGTCCTAATCATTTGAAGGCAGAGTAGAGTGTGAAGAAGAGTGAAGAAATGTTCATGTGCTTAACCAGAATTGTGATCAAGAATTAGTAGATGTTATTTTATTAGTTCAAATCCCTACGGATGTAATCTAATTCCTTCTGTAAGATAGTGTGTCTCCCTTTGGATAGTTAGCTTTGTTTTAATTGAGTAGTGAGCTCTACACAATGTGCCTGAATGCATGTGCATTCCCCATATTTCATTTATTTATACTTTTAACAGGTTATAATCTTGTGGAATGACCTCCACCATGGTTTTTCCCCTAACACGGTTTCCACGTAAAAAATATTGGTGTTATGTGTTTTTTTATGTGTTATTGATTTGTGCTTTCATGGTTATTAAATTGAATAAGTTTTAATATATGGGACAACTGATTCACTCCGCCCTCTCAGTTGCCTGCCCTTGTGTTTCCAACAAGTGAGTGAGAGAGAGAGAGGGAGAGAGGGAGAGGGGATAGGAGGGAGATACTTGAGAGAGAGAGAGGGAGGGAGTGGGAGAGAGATAGAGGGTAGAGGGTAGATGGTAGAGGGTTAAGGGTCGAGGGGAAAAGGTTTAAGGGTAGCGGGTTTAGGGTAGAGGTTTTAAGGGTAATGGGTAGAGGGGAGAGAGAGAGAGTTAAGAGTAGATGGTAGAGGGTTTAAGTGTAGAGAGATAGAGGGTAGAGAGATAAAGGGGGTTAAGAGTAGATGGTTGAGCGTTTAAGGGTAGAGAGATAGAGGGTATAGGTGAGAGAGATAGAGGGAGTTAGTGAGTGAGAGAGAGAGACTTGAGAGAGGGAGAGGGGGTAGGAGTGAGAGACTTGAGAGAGAGAGAGGGAGGGAGTGGGAGAGAGATATAGGGTAGAGGGTTAATGGTAGAGGGTAGAGGGTTTAAGGGTTAAGGGTAAAGAGAGAGAGAGGGAGGTATAGGGTTAAGAGTAGATGGTAGAGGTTTTAAGGGTTTAGGTTTTAGGGTGAGGGGAGAGAGATAGGGAGTGAGTGAGTGAGAGAGACCTAACGAGAGGATGATGGGGTGGGAGGGAGAGACCTTGAGATAGAGAGATATATATGGAAGTTAGTGATAGAGAGAGGGTAGAGGGTAGAGGGTTTAAGGGTTAATGGTAGAGAGTAGAGGGGAGAGAGATAGGAGTGAGTGAGTGAGAGAGAGAGAGAGACTCTGAGAGAGGAAGAGGAGGTAGGAGGGAGATACTTGAGAGAGAGAGAGAGATGGTATGGGGTTAAGATTATATGGTAGAGGGTTTAAGGGTTTAGGGTTTAGAGTTTAGGGTAGAGGCGAGAGATAGAGGGATTGGAGGAGAGAGAGAGAGACCTAAGAGAGGGATAGGGGTTGGGGAGGAGAGACTTGAGAGAGAGAGTGAGTAAGTGAGACAGACTTAAGAGAGGCAGAGGGGGTAGGAGTGAGAGACTTGAGAGAGAGATAGAGAGAGGGGGAGGGAGAGAGATAGAGGGTAGAGGATAGAGGGTTTAAAGGTTTAAGGGTTAAGGGTAGAAGGGAGAGAGATAGGAGTGAATGAGTGTGAGATAGAGAGAGACTTGAGAGAGGGAGAGGGGATAGCATAGAGACTTGAAGTGAGAGAGAGAGAAAGAGTATAGGTTTAAGGGTTAAGGATAACGGGTAGAGGGGATAGAGATAGGAGTGAGTGAGTGAGAGAGACTTAAAAAAGAGGGAGAGAGAGAGGGAGGGAAATAGAGGGTAGAGGGTAGAGGTTTTAAGGGTTTAAGGATAGAGGGTAGGCTATAGAGAGAAAGAGAGAGAAAAGAAACATAAAAAATCAAATTTCTCATAACGTGAGTGCATTTTGAAGTAGTAGAGATATGGACGTTATTTTAGCAAGACATAACATGCTCGCATTATAACATGGGCACATTATAACGTGAGAATATTTTTTCTTTCTCCAAAAATGGATAAAAACTCAATATACCTATGATCTCAAGGCCCACATTTTGCATATTCTCTTGGTTATGCGCATGTTCTGACAAAAATAGCTTTTTGATTATTTTTTGAAGGGTGCATGCAAGTTTTTCGCATTCCACCACCCTTTTCATGACCTTTCCAACACCTTTGCATGAAATAGAGTATTTTTCATGTTGAAAGGCATATAATATGAATTCAAATCTGAATTCCATTAAAGAGAGATATACAATTTTAGTTTGGAGGGGAAAATATTTTGAAAAAGTCAAATTGTTGAGGAGTTTGAAGAAAGAAGAAGCAAAGGCTACATAATTGGGTAGAACTCCTCCATTTGAAACTCTAGTTTTTCATGTATGTGAAGTCTTTACACATTTTATTTCATTCTATTTTGGTTTTATTTTATTTTGTTATTTTGCATATTACATGTTGATCATTGGTTGTTTGTCATTATAACCTTATCTTTTCCAATGAGCATTTTAAATTACACAATTATTTACACTTTCCAATTACATTTTTAAACCACATCTATTTGAGAAATTTTGTTAAACAATTGACTTACCTTGTGTATTCTTAAACATTTTCTATAACATATATATATGACATAAGTTATAAGTAAAATAATACATTATTTCTAAATCCTTTACTATGGATGTGCATACCACTCTCCAAAGCTTTCATTTTGGTGTGGGAATGGGGAATGTTGGAAAATTTAGTTGAATTTGGTTTTACACCTACAAATTGCATATACTTGAAAATCTATTTTGTGCATATCTTTCAACCATTCTATTCCATGAGGACATATCTCATTGAGGTATTTTGTCAAACAGATATACCGAGAAGTTGATTTCCTTGTCTATGCTACTAAATTTTCCATACATGTCTACCAAATTATTTTATCAAACAACATAGAGAAGGAAATCAACTATTTGAAGACATGCCTCAAAGAAATGGGGTCTCACGGTGATGTGCATTTTATCAAACAATTGATTGAATTATCTATGCTACCAAATTTTCCATACATGTCTCTACAAAATTGGAATATACTCCTCCCACATTGATAGATCTTTGAAACTATTTTGGCCTTCATCTCTATTGAAAAAACACTAGCTTTTCAATGTGGTAGGGTTTACAAGGTAGGAGAAGCGTGAAAAAATACCTCATAGAAATGGGGACTCATAGTGATGTAGAGCACCGTAAGACCCCATTTCTATGAGGCATTTTCTCACATTGCGCCTACCTTTTCAATAGCTGATTGCATTGTCTATGATACCAATTTTTCCATACATGTCTCTACAAAATTGGAATATAGTCCTCCCACATAGATAGATCTTTGAAACTATTTTTATTTTCATCTCTATTGACAAAACTATAGCTTTCCAATGCAGTAAGGTTGACAAGGTAGGGGAAGTGTGAGAAAATTCCACATAGAAATGGGGTCTCACAATGATGTACATCATTGTGAGACCCCATTTCTATGTGGAATTTTCTCACACTTCCCCTACCTTGTCAACCCTATCACATTAACAAGCTAGTGAGCTCACTAGCTTACAAATTCTCACATGATTTTTTGGATGGAATTCCTTAAAGAAATGTGCTCATGTGGAATGCCTTGATAGAAAGATAGGATCAAAATGGAATCATGGACGAGGCATGTGAATTTTTTGACAATAATTTTTTTGTAGACATGTATGCAAAATGTGGTAGCATTGAAAATCTAGTGAGCTCACTAGTTTGCCAACATGGTAGGACTGAAAAGGTAGGGGCGGCATAAGAAAATGCCTCATAGAAATGGTGTCTCAAGGTGATGTTGACAAGGTAGGGGTAGCGTGACAAAATTCCTCATAGAAATGGGGTCTCAAGGGAAATGTCACAAAATGCCTCATAGAAATGGGGTCTCAGGGGCAACTTGACAAAATGCCTCATAGAAATAGGGTCTCAAGGTGATGTAAATCACCCTGAGACCCCATTTCTATGAGGCATATTCTCACACTACCCCTACCTTGTCAACCCTACCAAATTTTCAAGATCATCGTGATACCCCATTTCTAAGAGACATTTTCTCGTGTTGCCCCTACCTTGTCAACCCTACCATATTGACAAGCTAGTGAGCTCACTAGCTTGCCAATGCTCACATGATTTTTTGGATGGAATGCCTTAAAGAAATGTGGTCATATGGCATGCCTTGATATCAAGATAGGCTCAAAATGGAAGCATGGACAAGGCATGTGAATTGTTTGACAATAATTTCTTTGTAGACATGTATGCAAAATTTGGTAGCATTGGCAAGCTAGTGAGCTCACTAGCTTGCCAATATGGTAGGCTTGACAAGGTAGGGGAAACATGAGAAAATTCCTCATAGAAATGAGGTCTCATGGTGATCTACCACATTTTGCATACATGTCTATGAAAACATTATTGTCAAATAATTTACATGCCTTATCCATGCTTCCATTTTGAGCCTATCTTGCTATCAAGGCATGCCACATGACCACATTTCTTTAAGGCATTCCTCACTAGCTTTCCATTGCTCACATGATTTTTTGGATGGAATGCCATAAATAAATGCGGTCATGTGGCATGCCTTGATAGCAAGCTAGGATCAAAATGGAAGCAAGGACAAGGCATGTAAATTTTTTGACAATAATGTTTTCATAGACATGTATGCAAAATGTAGTAGCATTGGCAATCTAGTGAATCACCGTGACACCCCATTTCTATGAGGAATTTTTGCATGATGCACCTACCTTGTCAATCCTGTTGAATTGGCAAGCTAGTGAGCTCACTAGCTTGCCAATGCAGTAGGGTTGACAAGGTAGGGGTAGTGTGAAAAAATAGTGTGAAAAAATGATCACCATGACACCCCATTTCTATGAGGCATTTTTTCACTTTTCCCCTACCTTGTAAACCCTACCACATTGGAAAGCTAGTGAGCTCACTAGCTTGTCAAAGGTACCACATTTTGCATATATGTCTACAAAAACATTATTTTCAAAAAATTCACACGCCTTGTCCATGCTTCCATTTTGAGCCTATCTTGCAATCATGGCATGCCACATTACCACATTTCTTTAGGGCATTCCATCCAAAAAAATATTGTGACCTTTTTTTATGCTAGAAATACTCTTCTACAAGATGATTGTAAGTATTTTGTATGAAGACTTGAATGACATATATTTCATTTATTTTTTAGGAACTAATATTTGTCTCATTACCATGCTACAAGTAAAATTATCCTCCATGCTGAGAAAATGAAAGAATAAACCAACAAACGAAAAGCATGAAACTAATAAAGCAAAAAATAGAGAATGGATGAGGGAATATCATCAAAAGAAGAAATTGGAAAGCACACATGAGGTACGAAAGCAACTAGTAGAGTGCATGAAGTATAAAATAGTGGCATACATTACAAAAGATGGTAATCAAGCAAAAATGTGTGATTTGGTTATTTAGAAGATTCCAGTGTATCATTTTATGTCTATGTTTCGTGACAATATATTGTATCAATATGAAAGGCATACCCATAGAGCCTGATGGTTGGACACACAATTCAAGTTATGCAAGGAAACCTTTCTAGTTGGAAGCATTGTTTAAGTGGTCGAATTTGCAGAGAAATACACTCTATAGCCATAACATGAGTTCTAGTCACAATTTTATAACTCCACACAGGTTTCGATATTTGTGCACATAAAATTCATTCATGCAGCCAATAGTATAGAGGAATAAGGGAAGGTATTGAGGGAGTATCACTTTTATATTAGTGATGATTGCACACATTATCTAGAGTTTGTACAAGGTTGCTTGGGTGATCCCACAATAATGGTTTACAATTTTTGGCCAAACTGGACATTTAACTGATTTTTTTAACTAAATCTTCACTTTCAGGCACCTATAGTAGCTAAACCATGAGGAATTTGAAGATGATTCAAACTAGTGATTTGTGACATTTTGTCTTTAGATTCTAAATTTTTTTTTCAATTTTTTTGGAATCAGATTGCACTTATTTTTCCATCTCCTTCAAAAAATAGTTTTTAATAGTAAACCCACTTCCAGATGTTCTACAGTGATTTGGCTCAAAGGGGCATAGCATATATTTGGCACATAATATGGTTAGATAACTATGTAGCACAGTTCAAGAACTCACACATGTTCTACTAGTTGAGTAGGACGCATGTCATTACAAGTGTTTAACATATGTGGAACTTTTGTGAGGTCGAGCGTGGAAAGGGGGAGAATGATGTTGTAGGAGTATGTGTAAAAACAACATTATCATGAGAAGAGTTAAAGTATAAATACAATGCAAAGTTGATAGATACAAAATCAATCATCGTGTGGTGTAATGCTTCAATGGGTCCAAGTAAAGAAGGTACATATTTAGTTCATAGATATTTTTGGTTGATGGATGATACTAAAATTGCACCATATGAGGATTGTTGTACACTAACATGATCTAGTGAGATACACTCTTTCCTTAGCTCAAATGTAGGTCCATGGAGTATCAATACATGAAATATGGCATGTTTTGGTTCTTCATCTACAATGAAAGCCTAGGATGATTGTGACTCAAAGTAGTGAGTTGAGAAATGGTCATTAAGTTATCTTATCCCACTTCACACGTATCACCCTCTAATGGCATTGGAACTAAAACAGATGGATTCATCGGTTGACTTTGACCACATATCAGATCTAGTTCAACTAGGTAATATATCTACTTGCATAATTTTTGAAATTCCTATTGTTATCTTACTTTGTAGTGTATTTTTAATTTTGACTAATTTCATTTGATTTGCTGCACATATCAATGTAGGGAATGTTTATGTAGTTATTGCAGATGAATACAATGAAGAGGGAACAAACTATTACTTGTGTCATTATGTTGAGGCCAAAAAGAAATTGAAGGCCCTACTTATAGATGGAGAAAATATCAAATACCCTACAGGCTCAATTGTTTTTACTGGAACATGGCTTAGAAGGTACCCACATAAGAGTGTTAGATATTGTCTATTTCAGGACTTTGACATGCATAAGAAGATTCTTCGTTACTCGAAACTTGTCATGGCATCCAATGTTTGTTTGAAAAATTATGGGGGTATACCTTTGAACAAGACCTTGTGGAAGGTCCATGAGTCTGAACGTGAGGAAATACTTGAAAAAATAAAGAATAAAGCTAACTCGGATGGTTCGTTGGATTAATTTGTAAGTATGCACATTGGTTCTTATTAATTTATACTTGTATGCACAATAATTTGTATGATGCCAATGCTATGATGAAAATGCTAGCATCTAATATTTATATCATGTATGTAGGTGATTTATGAAGTTATTAGACTTGCAAATGTACCACACTTTATGTTTAGAATTGTGGAAAAGGATACATAGTTCAATGGTATTTTATTTTTTCTCAAAAATATGCAAAAAAATGATGTAGGATATTCTCAACAGATTAGTAAACTAAGTGGAAGATTAAATTTTGTTGTTTTTATAATAGCTTACAAGTTTTGAAAAGGTTGGAAAGTAATATTTTGGTTATGTTCTATTCATGAGAGGTTGTTGTGTGCAATAGGTATCATGGAACTCCCAATGAATATGTATGGCCAAGAGTGACTAAGTTGAGAGACTGGCATGCCTATCCTCAATGAAAGCATCAAGATTTAAGCCTTGTTGTTCTCAAATTGGAACATGTTATCACTATGATTTTCACCCTAACTAGATTTCAAAATAGCTAATCATGTGAAACATGGGAAATTTTCTAAGGTTGTGGGTCACCTATAGCAGAAAAGGACCTCCAGAGAAAGTTGGCTCTTTATTGGATATCAACTAAACTACTTTACTGAACTAGCAAAGGAAAAGGGTAGAAATAAACAACATAAACTAAAAATTTGATGATGAAAGTAAAAGGTGATTCTACATATTATACTAAGAATCTAAAAATTCAAAAAATAGATACTTGCCTTTCAATGATTGAAAATAAAATTTGCACAATTTTTTCATGTAAACCTATGCATAAGTGTTTTGAAATTTTTTTTGGATGCATTCATCTTTCAAAAGGAAAAGACACCTTCACAGTCTAAAAACTAGATGAAACTTAAAACATAGATTTCAACCTGCATAGGCATACTTTTGCAGAAAGGGCAGAATAATATGAGACAAAACTAAAAGGAAGTGAAAATACCTCACATGTAATTTCATCAATCATTTGATAACCACTATACTGCAAGAAAAAAAAGGGACATCTTCAAAAATTGACATCCAAGGTTTGCACTATATTTTATGTCCAAAATAAAAATGAGTTACAAAGTCTGCATAAAATTTGACAAAGGACTCAAAAAGTATCTAAGTCTCAATCTACATCAGAAGAACTAACTCCCAAAAAGAGTTACCAGGGTGAATATAATACTCAACCCAAGTAGTTGCACCGAAATAGGAGCAAGCAACTACCTTGGGTCGGATCCACCAAAAGAGCCTAAAATTGAGGCATTAGATTCCCCAAAAAATTACCTCCAACATGTGGGGAAAGTGGTTTTGACCATGCCAACAATATAGGCCTACAAAACCACCCCTAGATTCTAGAAAAACCTATAACAAGGTGCATAAATGCTCCTAAATATGTGGCACATGTCTCCAAACTGAAAATAACCTACCCTGTATACCCTCCATTTTTTTAAAAGCATAATTCTCCCTAAATGAATGTTGAAAATCTTCATCATTTTGTATTTAAGAATAACCAAATGACTTAAGGTTTATAATTGTACCTTAAAGTCATTTGTTTTACAATACTATTTTATGCAAATGAAATTCAGCCAACAATTTTGATAGCAAATACAAACATTAACCTAAATCTCATCTCTAAAGCAAGGTGGCATACAAGCTGAAGTGACACTCAAGTGTTGAGGTGGCATTGACTCCTCCATGAATAATATTGCAAAGATATCATAAGGCATGAAAATTTTCCTAAGGCATATATGTCTCCAAAGGAAAGACCCATGGCTTCATATTAATTTGGCATTTGATTCTTTTGTAAAAAAAAAAAAAAAAATGTCATTCACTCCATCGGCCACAAAAGACTTAGGGTTTCCACCCTAAGACAAAAGAAAAGGAATGAAATCTTATTTTTATTTTGCAAGAAACTTCTTGAAGAAGCTTGAAAACCACTATTGCCTTCCAATTCTAGGGTTTCTAGAAACCCAAAGGCTTTTTCTGATGGAATCTTGAGCTATGTAGAGGCATCAACCTACTTTTCTGTTGATTTTCCTCCAAAAAAACACACTAGTAAGCATTTTTTAGAAGTAATTTTGATGAAACACCTCTATTTACACTTAGATATTGTTGATACAGGCCCTCTATGGTCACGACTCCTATAGCCATTCTTCATATTTATCACTCTTGATTTTCCTCTTTCTTGGCCGAGTATCAAAGCTTCTGGAATGCATTTTAGACAAGGTATTTATGCAAAATATCAAAAGTAGATCTGAAGAAAGGTAAGATGTTTCATAGCTTCTTAGAAACTTTCCCTTTCTGTTCATATTCAAATATTTTTTGACTAAAACCCATGAGGGTTTTCTAAGGAATATTTTTTTAGATTTTTTACTATGGCTAGCTTAGAAATCAAGAGCTTTCCATTAAAAGGAAAAATGCTTGTCATTGTTTATGCTTTAATTTTAGAACTTTCTCATATTTAAAGTAGGTTGTGCGCTTAAGTCTATCTCTAATATTTTTTCGGAAGAATTCATTTTATCATTTTTCTGTGTATTTAATCATGGTTTATTAAAAACTCATGTACCTAAAGGAAGTTTCCTTTGTTGTAGCTCCTCATGACATTCGTGGCTCTATAATTTGTCCCCAATTGCACTATATATGAAAAATGTTCATTTCTTTTCCCTTTACCAGTGAATTACTTCTATCACAGAGCAGCTTATTTTATGTTTGTTCATCACCATATTTATGGATTTCAATGCTTCTTACTTGAAGGGGTTTTTGCTCTCTAAAAAATGAGGATTTAGTGATCTTTGAAAACCCTTGTTTTCTTTTGTATTTTATGGGAAAAAATGTATAAGACTTCAGGTTGTTATCATTTTACCCTTGGAGTCCTTATTATTGTTTCAGTATGTTGAACCCTCATAATGTGTAGGCACATGCCTTCTTTTGATCACTATGAGAGTATCTTGCAAGACTATATTTTAATGCATATAAAATCCAAGATAAATACATTTTTTTCCCTTTTACTCATGATTAGAATGTTACAGTGGTGAGATGTAACATTACTGTGACCATGCTTATGATTTGAGATACCTATACAATCATAACTCTATCAAAAAATAAACTTGAAGAATAGGATTTAACAATCATCATGCTATGAGAAATGGCTCAAGCCACCACATATCACTATCAAGAGACATATCAGGCACTTTATATTACTGTTTCAATAATTTTTCAGATCTTGAAATACCTTTCTTAACATGTTGCCATACTAGCTTGTTGTTATGACTCTTTAGGTAATCAATTGATTATCTGCTCATATTGACTTTCGAGATATAGGACATAATTTCTTATGTGACTTGCATCTTTTTTGTAGAAAGATCATATCAATTGATTGTTTTAGCATAGTTGCAAGTTCATAACTATTAATTATTTCCTATCTCTCTACCAATAGCCATGTATTTAGTTTGATGATTGCCATATAACTTTTAAACTATCACCACTGAAGTTTATCTCTATGGCATTGCTCCACTATATGCAATCTTATATTGGGAACTTAAGCTACAATGATTGCACTTATGCTTTGTTACTCCTTGCTTTCTTGTCATTGAATCTCTTTTATAATTGCAAAATTTCTCTGATGTTTCTAAGTTGTATGGATGTCCCACTCCACCAGAGATGCCAATATCATAAGCATAGAATTCAATGAACAATAGCTTTATATTCAACAATATTGTATCACTAGTAGCTCTATAAATTGTCTTAATCCACCCTTAAACTGAATTTGAACTTTTAGGCCACCGCCTTGATTTGAAGACTTCCTTTTGACTCTAATCCCCTTTACATGTGTATGGCAGAGCTTATGGCTATGCACCCTAGTGACCATGATGATGATTTCTTTTCTCAACTCTTAGAAGCTAATCATGCTATGGAATATGACAGACCTTTGTGGCCTCTAAAAGATTCAACCATACCATTTGTCAAAAAATTAGCATTGGTAGGGTATTTTTAGTAGTCCTGGAAAATGTATAGTGTTTATTTAGTAGGACAACATCATGAAATGAAAAATTCTTTGACTGCCATTGCACTATCTTGTGTTTGATTGTGTTCTTTTACAATGAACATATGTTATCCTCCTTGAGCTTTAATTATTCTCTCACTTTTGACATTATTTTCTATGTCCATGACTGTCACACTGGTAGGAAAGATGACTGTATCTTACAGAAAATGATACAAGCTTTGAATTTCATGCTTTCCTTTTCAACATTGTAACATTTAACTGCTTCCTTGGATTAAACTAACCAATGAAATCCCACAATCTGCTTCATTCACTTGTTATTAAATTCACTCTCTTCTAATTTTCTTAAGCAAGTATATGTCACTTAAGACAGTGACAAATAACTCTATCTTTCTTGATGTATACTTGATTGAGTAGGTCAAAAAGAAGTGAATTATCTGATGAGTGTCTTTTAATTCCTCTTTAAATCATAACAAAGAAGCACATTGATCTCAACCCTTGTGGGAGCCACGTTTATCCCATGTGTTGAAATTTGAAAAAATAGTAATGTTGAAGGGCTTGATAGTCATGTTGCTTTCTTGGACATTTATAGTTTACATGTTTGTTTAATGCACTTGAGGGTCATTTTATACATTCATGGGTGCATGTGCATGTAGTGTTAGAAGCCTTCATTGCTTAGCACACTACTCTAACATCTTTATAATTACCAGATGCAGGGACTAGGAGCTGGGAGCTAAGGAGGACACAAGGCAGCTCAAAGTAGGAGACAAAATAAGGCAACAAACACCAAACTAGTCATTAGGCAATGACTAGCCTCTTCCCCTATATGTGCATTATTTTCTCTTAATCCATCAATGTATAAAGTGTTCTTCATTTTCATTGAACAAGTTAAGTCTCATGGCTTGTGTGAGAAAAATATGTACTTTTGTATCAATAAAGACTACTTTCAAAAATATTTGTGCAAATATTTTCCATATTGTATGTACTTGTGTAAATGCAATAATCTATTACTAAAATATTGTAATCTCTTTGATTTTTTGTTTATACAATTGAATGAAATATAGGGAAGATAGATAATAAATGTACTTCACTTTCAATTTGCAAAAACTCTAAACTCAATCAGCTTGAGCAAGTAGCAAAAATGAGTAACAAAACCAAATGGTGTGGATTTGTTGTCTATAAGTGTCTTCCATCTATTTTAATTTCATTTCCATTTTGGATGCTCTTTATTTTTCTTCTTTTAATTTTCCTATTTGTAAGTAACCTACTAAAAATTGATTGTTGTCCCCTTGTAGAAAATGTGGATTTATGATCCATCCAAGAGAATCTCAGCCAAAAAAGCAATGCAACATCCTTATTGTGATGATCTTGACAAATCTTAATTATAATTTTAAGCCATTATAGAAGTGCATGTGAATCTTAGCGAGGGAATTTCAAGTTATTTATTTGAAGTTAACCTCATCATGAGCACCTATGATGTAGACATTATAAGAGCATCTCAAAATTCAAGTTATTTTATTCATGAGAGGTGTTGTGTGCAATAGGTGTCTTGGAACTCCCAATGAAGATGTATGACTAGGAGTTACTAAGTTGAGATATTGGAATGCCTATACTCAATGGAAGCATCCAGATTTAAGCCTTGATGATCCCAACTTGGAACCAAATGGTGTGGATTTGTTATCTATAAGTTCCTTTCATCTATTTTCATTTCATTTCCATTTTGATGCTCTTTCTTTTTCTTCTTTTACTTTCCCTATTTGTAAGTAAACTACTAAAATTTGATTGGTGTCTCCTTATAGAAAATGTTGATTTATGAGCCATCCAAGAGAATCTCAGCCAAAAAAGAAATGCAACATCATTATTTTGATGATCTTGACAAATCTCAATTCTAATTTGAAGCCATTATTAAAGAGTGTGTGAAATTTAGCAAAGGAATTTCAAGTTATTAATTTGAATTTAACCTCATCATGAGCACCTATGATGTAGACATTGTAAGATAATCTTGAATGTATGAGTGACATTGTAAAAGATCTGTGAGAATGGAGTACCTAAGGCATCCTTGAATCGTATTTTTGGTTATTATGAAAGAATCTTATAAGATGGGTTTGTGTGCATGAAGATGGGGCACATTGATTCAAATTTTTATTTAAGTTGGGTGTTGGAATTCATATAGTTTGATTTTTTTCTCATGATTGTGTATTACCACTTGATAGTTTTGAGAAATAATTGTGCCTACAAGTACAAGCACTTGGGTTTCAAAACGATGTATGAAGCATATTAGAAAATTGTAGCACAAACAAAAGAATTAAGACAACCAAATAAATATCATTTTATTATAAACATGATATTATTAATATAGTGAGTGTAATAACCATTGATGGTTACCAATCTTTATTTTTCTACTTTTATTCTCTCCCTATTATAACTAGCACCAATTGACTAACTTATTATAAAAACTCCATTTATTAAAACAAATCAACCTAATTATTATATATCAATATCAATATAGCATACCATCTATTCACATAAACATTTTTAATGATATTTACTCAAATTTTAAAATTTATTGCTACCCTCAAACATTTGTAATTCATGCAATGTAATCCCTTAACAATCCAAATTGCTAAAGGGCGGCAATCTTTGATGGCCTATTACCCAGATATCATGTTAGTTACGGGCATTCTATCTGATGAATGGAGATCACATAGGGCACCTCTACAATAAGCTCTCTTTATTTTTGTTTTCTCGAGGTCATTTTATATGGTGTCCAATTTTGACTTGATGGAAAAAGTGTCAATTGCAAGTAGTGTAAAGTTGCAAAGTGGTTCAAATTTCATTTTGCAACTCATTTGACCAAATAAATTGTTCCAATGTGTTTGGATGGGTATGTTTATGCTACGAATGGTCCTCTTTCACACCCAAACATGTCGAATCACTTTGAGCTATATTCAACTAGCTCGATCCCTTAAGGGTCCAAAGTGCAAAATGGTTGCAATCTTTGATGGGCTATTACTCATAAATTGTGATGCTTAAAAACTCTCCATTTGAGCCTACAGGATTGCGTTGGTCTCCTCTACAATAACCTCTCTCATTTTTTGTTATCTCGGAGTTGTTTTCCCATGGTGTCCAGTTTTCACTTGATGGAAAAAGTGTCAAATGCAAGAAGTGTGAAGTTGTAAAGTGGTGCAACTTTCATTCTGCAACTCATGTGACCAAATGGATTGTTCAGAAGTGTAAAAATGAGTATTTTTACACAATGCATGGTCCTCTTTTTCACCCAAACACAACAAATCACTCTGAGCTACGTTCAACTGGGTCGATCCCTTAAGGGTCCAATGTGCAAAAGGGAAACAATCTTTGATGAGCTATTACTCAAAAAATGTGATGCTTATGAACTCTTTTTCTAAGCCTATAGGATCATGTTGGGCCCTTCTACAATAACCTCTCTTGTTTTTTGTTATCCCAGATTCATTTTCTAGTGGTTTCCAGTTTTCACTTGATGGAAAAAGGGTCAAATGCAAGCAGTGTAAAGTTGCAAAGTGGTGTAACTTTCATTCTAAAACTCATGTGACCAAATAGACTATTCTAATGCATCTAGATGGGTGTTTTTACACAATGCATGGTCCTTTTTCACACCTAATCATGCCAAATCACTCGAATCTGCATTCAACCGACTCAATCCCTTAAGGGTCCAAAGTGCAAAAAGGGAAACAATCTTTGACGAGATATTACTCAAAAACCGTGATGCTTACAAACTCTCTGTCTGAGCCTACAGGATCATTTTGGGCACCTCTATAGTAACCTCTGTTATTTTTTGTTATCTGGGAATCATTTTCCCGTGGTCTAGTTTTCATTTGATGGAAAAAGTGTCAAATGCAAGCAATGTAAAGTTGCAAAGTGGTGCAACTTTTTTTTTGCAACTCATGTGACAAAATGGACTATTCCAATGTGTCTAGATGGGTACTTTTATGCTAAGAATGGTCCTATTTCATACCCAAAAATATTGAATCACTCTGAGCTACGTCCAACTGGCTCAATCCCTTAAGGGTCCAAAGTGTAAAATGGTTGCAATCTTTGACGAGCTATTACTTGAAAACCATGATGCTTACAAACTCTCCATCTAAGCCTACAAGATTTAGTTGTGCCCCTCTACAATAACCTCTCTCAATTTTTTTTTTCTCGAAGTTGTTTTCCTATGGTGTCCAGTTTTCACTTGATGGAAAAAGTGTCAAATGTAAGTGTAAAGTTGCAAAGTGGTTCAAATTTTGTTCTACAACTCGTGTGACCAAATGAACTATTATAATGCATCTAGATGGGTATGTTTACACTAGGCATGGTCCTCTTTCACACCCAAACATGTCGAATCACTCTGATCCATGCTCAACTGGCTCAATCCCTTAAGGGTCCAAAGTGCATAATGGTTGCAATCTTTAACGGACTATTAATCAAAAACCGTGATGCTTACAAAATATTTGTCTAAGCATACGAGATTAGTTTGAGCTCCTCTACAATAATCTCTCTCAGTTTTTGTTATCTCAAAGTCATTTTCTCATAGTGTCCAGCTTTCACTTGATTAAAAAGGTGTCAAATGCAAGTAGTGTAAAGTTGCAAAGTGGTGCAAATTTCATTCTGCAACTCGTGTGACCAAATAAATTGTTCCAATGCATCCCGACTCAATCCCTCATGATAACATACAAAAAAATTAAAAGATAAACATTCACATGATGGTTGAGAATTCTGATTTTTCCACACCAAAAGCATATGATCATCCTAAAGTCTAGCAAGTGCAAGACATTTTTTAATTATCCTCCTTGCCCTTAAAACAATATAAAACCAATTTTAAATGCATACAATGGTGGAACTTGGAAGCATTTTATTTTTGCTCGATTAACAACTTAGGTTGTGAAGAATTTTTTCATTTACATTTGAAATGATTCGCTATCCTTAAAAAATGGAGTCTAAGAGAAATAAGTGATGCTCTCATGTACATTTATTATTTGGTGTAATAAATAAGGTTTTCACACAAGTCCATTTCTTATGTGTATTATAAATTATAAAGATTTCTCCCAAGTCCATTTCCTATACAATAAATAATATTGCAAAAAAATGACATATACGTCTTTCGACGTGTTTATATGGTGATGGATCAAGAACATAACAATTCATTCTACACTATGAGGATTATATTGTGAAAATGTTTAAAGACTATTCAAGATAAATGTTTGTATGATAATACATGTCAAGAAGTTAACTACTCATCATCTACTATGAATATTATGTTTTGCAAGTGTTGTGAAGAGTATGTATCCTATGCTTAATTGAGTTGTTCCAATCAAAAGATTAAATATACTAGAATCTTTTTATGAAGCATCTCATGGAATACCAATTGAAAATGTGTTTTTTGCTTTTAGATAATTTTTTTTATAGAACTCTTTGAATTAAACTGAATTGAGATGTGTAAGAACAAGGGAGAATTAGGATATACATTGCTCAAAGATCTTAAATAAGCCTTCTTACCAAATTTAAAAAAGCATGATAAGACCATGGTTGAAAATTTTGTAGTCATCAAAGTGGGTACTAATTCTATATTATATAGATTATAATTCTTCTTTATCTTTAATATCTTCTAATTTTGGCAATGGTTTCACCAAGCCATGAAGGGTGAACTATTCTTTATTTAGTTATGCCTATGTGGGTTCATTTTCCTTATCTCCCGTTGCAATTTTGGGTGGATTATTGCTTTCAAAGTATTGGGAATGCTTTGCCTATTTTCTAGTTGGTAGTTTCCATTCTAGAAGGCTCATCTCTTTATATATATATATATATATATATATATATATATATATATATATATATTTATATATTATACTCATTCTTAATCAATTATCAAGTTAATAATCAGTGCATTTATTTATAGTTAATCTCTTCTTTTCAATCTGTGCAATTTTGTAATCTGTAACTCTACTAGTATTCCTAGAAATATTGAAGTTTTTTAGCATCAACTAATAAAGTTGTTTAGCATCAATCAATAAATATTCAAGATAAACCATGAAGGATAGCAATGATCAATGCTAGTACTAACCAATTAATAAGTATACAAATGAATAATTCAAGCATACATGTGAATAAGGGAAGCACAAGTACTCAAATACATGTAAGCCTTGAAGTATACATATGAATACATAGTATACGCAAATTAATACAAAGTATATGCATGAAAACACATAAGTCGCAAAGTATACATTGGTATACATGTAAGTCACAAAGTATACATGTAATTTGTAAAGTATACACTTGAATACATGTAACTCATATCTATTGAACTATGGATTTATAATTCAAATATGGACACCATCGATAAAAAAGATTTGTATTAAACAAATAGCCATGTAGGAATACATCAATATATGTCAATATAAGTATAAAATATATACAAAATAGCCATATAGGCTTATGAGAATGCCATATATGCATACAATGTCAAATATATGCAATACAAAATATGTACAAAAATTCCATATAGGCATACAACAAAGGGCTTCGAAATCAAAAGTCATTTCTCTCCATGCTCTTGAAATAAACTCTTTCCCTTTTCTTGTCAATCGGATGGCAATAGTTCTGTCACTCATTTATTTTGAGGTCGAGAAGTGCTCCTACTACTCCTCCTGGGATTTATTTCTTGTTCAAGCCTTATTTATTACAATAACAAGTAAATACATTAATATATAGAAATTACATTATAAAAATGATATATTTAACAAAATAATCACTTACCACCATCTGATGATCACTCTCCTCGAGCGAAAGGTATAAATACCCATGCTAAGGCATTTTGAATCCTTGTAGAAACCATCCAAAGATAAATCAAACTATGAATCAATAATGGTTTTTTTTTTTACTAACTAACAACTATAACAAGGAATGTAAATTGAAATTTAATAATTTTCCTCATACCTTTGTGAGAGGCATCGAGGAGTCTATAGAAGATGAATCACCAAGCTCCATTTCCCTATGACCATTTGAAGGTGTATCCACTTCCAACATCTAAAAATAAAACAACAAATTATTCAATCATGAAAACTACAAAGTGATGCATGTCATGGCTTATAATATATGAGATAATGAACAAAATTTGAGTACTTATTAAACTATATATTTCTAACTATCATGCTTACTATTTGTCCTATCCATAGCTTATTCAAAAGAACATATTTTTAGGCTTTTATCCATAGTAGCAAGGTGGTGAACCATTTGATAAAATGATTTGGTAGACATGTATGATAACTATGGTAGCATAGAGAAGGTAGTGAATTGTTTCAAAAAAATCCTAAAAGAAATGGTGTCTCATGGTGATGGAATGCATTTCAAACAAATGTGTCATGGAATTCCATCACCATGAGACTGCATTTCTTCAAGGAATTTTTTCAAACCACTCACTACCTTGACTATGATATTTCTTACTATTATGCTTTGATAGATTTTTTCCAAGCATCCATAGTTTATTGGAAAGCACTTATTTTAGGCTTTTAGCCATAGCAGCAAGGAAATGAGTAGTTTGATAAAATTATTTGGTAGAAATGTATGCAAAATGTGGTAGAATATAAAAGGCGGTGAGTTGTTTGAAAAAATTCCTCAAAGAAATGTGGTCTCATGGTGATGGAATTCCATTCCATCACCATGACACTGAATTTTTGTGAGGCATTTTTTCAAACAACTCACTGCCTTTTCTATGCTATTGCTTACTATTATGCTCTAGTAGATTTTTTCCAAGCATTCATAGTTTGTTGGAAAGCACCTTTTTTAGGCTTTTAGCCATAGCAGCAAGGAAGTTCAAGTAATTTGATAAAATGATTTTGTAGACATGTATGGAAATTATAGTAGCATAGAAAAGGCGGTGAGCTATTTGAAAAAATACCTCAAAGAAATGTGGTCTCATAGTGATGGAATGGCATTCCATCACCATGAGACCACATTTCTTTGAGGAATTTTTTCAAACTACACAATACCTTGTATATTTTGTTGCTTACTATTATTCTTTGATAGATTTTTTCCAAGCATTTGTAGTTTGTTGGAAATCACCTAATTTAGGCTTTTAGCCATAGTAGCAAGGAAGTGAGTAGATTGATTAAATCCTTTGTTAGAAATGTATGGAAAATGTGGTAGCATAGAAAAGGTGTTGAGTTGTTTGAAAAAATTCCTCAAGGAAATGTGGTCTCTTGGTGATGGAAGGGCATTCCATCACCATGAGACCACATTTCCTCAAGACATTTTTTCAAAATACTCACTGCCTTGTCTACGCTATTGCTTACTATTATACTTTGATATATTTTTTCCAAGCATCCATAGTTATTTGGAAATCACCTTTTTTAGGCTTTTAGCCATAGCAACAAGGAAGTTCAAGTACTTTGATAAAATTATTTGGTAGACCTGTATGGAAAATGTGGTAGCATAGAAGAGGTGGTGAGTTGTTTGAAAAAATGCCTCTAAGAAATGTGATCTCATGGTGATGGCATGGAATTCCATCACCATGAGACCACATTTCTTTGATGAATTTTTAAAAACTACTCACTGCCTTGTCTATGCTATTGCTTACAATTATTCTTTGATATATTTTTTTCCAAGAACCCATAGTTTGTTGGAAAAGCACCCTTTTTTAGGCTTTTAGCCAAAGCAACAAGGAAGTGAACTGTTTGATAAAATTATTTGGTAGAAATGTATGGAAAATGTGGTAGCATAGAAAAGTGGGTGAGCTATTTGAAAAAATGCTTCAAATAAATTGGGTTTCATGGTGATGGACATCACCATGAGACCACATTTCTTTGAGGCATTTTTTCAAACAACTCATTGCCTTGTCTATGTTATTGCTTGCTATTATTATTTCATATATTTCCTCCAAGCATCTATAGCATAGACAAGGCAGTTAATTTTTTGAAAAGATGCCTCAATAAAAAATGGTCTCATGGAATTCCATGACAAGCAAATCCAATTGGCAACTGCTCCTAGTTATTACTTATGTTATGTGAAGTAATTGCATCATTGCTTATGTTGAATTTTTAAACAACTATATTGTAGTTGAAATTTTGTCATCTATCAACATCTAGTTATTAGTTATGGAATGTGAAGTAATGCTTTGGGTTTGAAAGATGTGCAATGAAATGTAATCAACAATACAAATATAAGCTACATAAATCTATTAAATATAATTCATTAGTTAAACTCTTTATTCTATTACTTGCGTGAAGGTTTTTCTAACTCCATTGGCACTGGGAGGTGTTTCCATGAAACCTCCAATATTAGCCTATTCAACATCCAAAATCAAATATTAGAATACCATTCATATAAAAATTATATTAACATGTAACAAATTTATAATTGTTTACTAGTTACATACCTTAATGGTAGACACAGTGGAGTAATAAGTAGGTGTAGGGCTGGTGTATCCAATATCAACATTATGACCCTAAAATTTTATTAAAATCATAAAACTAAATTAGTTAATCTTGCATTTCAAAATTGAAATTTAATAAATTAAATTCAATGAACATGCTAACATTTACCTAAGTATCAATTTCATATGACTCATTCAAAATTTCAGCTATCCTCGCCATCTCCATAGTTGTAGACATATTCTATGTAATAGCCTCCTGAGTGTTGGTAGGGTCATATGAAAAAATTTCCCCACAAGCCTGACACAAATGGGATGCAAGCGTACCACTCAAATATTCCCTTGGATGGCACTGTAGTATAGGACTAGTACGCTAGATGACACTCTAGGTTAAAGAGGTGATAGCTTGCAAAGTGTATACCTTGACACTCTCCTTCGTGATGGAAAGGATAACAATGTGCTCATGATCTAGCCTAGTGAGAGCTTGTCTCGCTTGCCACCTAGCATCCTGTCGTGCATTGGGTCTATCTTGAGCCAACCACCCACCTATCCCCTGGAAGTCCCTCATATCAAAATAGTTTAGGATTTTTTTCAGGATGAACTCATAGTATAGTTTCCTTAGGAAATATTGTGGGACTTCACAATTGTTGCATGGTGAGTAATAAAAAACAATATACCACCTATCCCAAAAGAAAAAATCTTAATCCCTTGGTAGTGGCACCAATGGATAGGAAACCTCTTCACATTGAGGTCAAGATTTTGATTTGTGCATGGGTTGGTGAATAATGAGTAGAAATCTAATTTTGTAATTTTTTGATCTTTTACATCTTTATATGATAATTTATCCTAGTAAAAATTCCTAGCCACCTGCCTCCTATATTTACAACCACTTAATTGTTTGTTGATTGCATCTACATGTTTTAACATTTCTTTAAGTTAATTTGCAAGTGTTCTTCTCTCCATGGTTGAACCTACTAGATCATTCAACCTCATGATTAACTCCTCAATATGTTTTTTATTGTTTTCAATTACCCCCATTAAATTTTATTGAGTGCTAGGAGGATGTTGAGGGATTGGTGGAGAAGATTTTTATTGTGGTTGTTGAACTTGAGGATTTTGTTCATGTTTTTGTTGCTCTGGTTGTTGAGGATTTTCAAGAGGGTTTTGAAGAGGGTTTCTAGGATCATTATCACTCCCTAAAAATTCAACAAATGAATATTAAAATGACCTAAAACTAACAAATTCACAATAAAAAAACAAACAATCCTTACCTATTTGACCACCTCATTGATATGGCGGCATCCTGGTGACGAAATAGCAACAAATTGATAAAAAAATGCAAGACTGTCTCCTTCCAAAACGTGAGCATGCAAGAGAAGGGTTTTTGGCCGTGGGAAACAGAAAAAAGAGTCAACATAAAAATGAATTCGATTTGATTTTTTTCTTTTAATAACTCATAATGTGAGTGTGTTATCGCTCACGTTATAACAAAAGAAAAAAATAGGCTCGATGTGGTCGAGCCTTAGGCTCGGCATACCAACCCATAACGTGAGCATGTTATAATGCACTCACATTATAACATGCTCATGTTATAGCCTATTAGAAGTTTTTTAAAATTTTGGCCACAATTTGGCCCCCCATCTTTTTGTACCTGCCCTACTTACACCTGGAAATATTTATTGCACTAGTATTATCACATAATATGGCAGTGGGTTCATCACACACCACCTTTATATACTTCAAATTCTACTTCATCCAAAGCACCTAGGTGTAGAAATATGTTGCAACAATTTACTCAGCTTTGGCTATGGATAAGGACATTGAGTCCTACTTCGTATTGAACCAAGAGAGTAGTCTATCTCCTAAGAAAAATGTACTTCCATTGGTGCTTCTCTAGTCATCCACACATCCTAACCAATCAAGATTATTATAAACACTCAAAGAAAAAAAATCATCCTTCTTATACCACAAACCATAATCTGAAGTTCCCTTAAAGTATCATAATATTCTTTTTAATTCCTTCTCATGAGTTTTCTCAGGATTAGCTTGATATCTGGAAACCAAACATATTGTATGCATAATATCAGGTATAGAAGTAGTCAATTACAATAAACATCCAATCATAGACCTATAAAGAGTTAGATCAACCTTAGGTGACTCATCATTCTTACTCAAGTAACAACCAGTAACCATAGGAACTTAATCACTGGCTTAAAATCCTCCATGCCAAACTTCTTCAACATCTCTCTAACATACTTAGCCTAAAAAATAAAGATGCTAACATCTAGTTGAACAATTTGAATCCCAAGGAAGAAATAAAAATCACCAATCATAGACATCTCAAACTCTTTCTACATCTCTTTTGTAAACTTCTTACACATATTATCATTTCCACCAAAAAGGATTTCATCAACATATACAACTAGAAAAATATTCTCTTCCTCTATCTTAATGTAAAGATTACTAGTTGTAGTACCTTTCTTGAAACCTTGTTGAAGTAAGTACTTATCCAACCAATCATACCAAGCTCTAGGAGCTTGCTTGAGTCCATAAAAAGATTTTTTGAGTCTACACACCAGGTCTAGATCGTCTGATAGTTGGAAACCATCTAGTTGTTCAATGTAGATCTCTTCCTCTAAATCACCATTCAAGAAAGCTCACTTCTCATCCATCTGATAGACTTTGAAATTATTGCGAGCAAAAAAGGCAAGAAACATATTGATTGCCTCCATTTCAGCTACTAGAGCAAAATTCTCCTCAAAATCAACACCTTCAACTTGTGAATGACCTTTACATGACAATCTAGCTTTGTTCCTCATATTCACCATCTTCATTCAATTTTTTCTAGAACACCCACTTTTTTCCTATAACATTCTTGTCAACTAGTTTGGAAACCAATTCCCATGTCTTATTCTTTTCTATCTACTTCAATTCTTCTTCCATTTCCTTTTTTCATCCATCATCTTTGCTAGCATCAACAAAGCTCTTGGTATATACCTTTGATAGTGAAAATTCACTTGCTCACTTGCTTTTGCAATCCTTCTCCTGGTCTACACACCTTCATTCTTATCTCCAATGATCTGATCTACTAAATAGTTTTTCTAAACATACTTTGTTGGAGTCTTAGGGACATTTTCTTATTCTTTTTCCTTCTCTTCTTTATCTTCTTTCTCTTATTCTTCAATGCTAGGAGGGAAGTGATATGTGATAATTCTCCCCTAGTATCTTTATGATGTGAAAATCCCTTTTTCTGAGGGTTGGGAGACCTCTCAAGAGATTTTATCATAGTATCCCCTGAACCGAAAGCCCTTATTATGAACCATTGTTTAGAATCCAAAATCCTTAATACTTGTTGGTGCAAGAACAGTCATTTTGAAGCCGCCCCACATTTGTACTATTCATTTTTGAAACAAAAAATTCCTTATGATCTTAGTATTTTTTAGGATTTTGAGATTTGGTGGTCCCAAGAAGTGTTTTCCATGGAGGGGAGCTAGTATCGCCAAATCTCTAACTATTCGCATTGTCTTAGTGTTTGGAGAAATTTGAGTGGGGAATTAGCAAGTATGGCCATTTCATCCTAATATTGTAAATGATTATGAGTCAATTTAATACTCTGCTTGGTTTCAAAACATTACAAACAAAGATTCACTATCTTCCTCAAAATTTTAAACATTTTGGCTTAAATATTTATACCTTTTGAAAAAACCTTGATATTACTGCTTTTCCTAAGAATTTATTCTTAGAGACTTCTAAATATTTTGGTTTACATCTCAATCCATATTTTCCAAAGTTAACCTAAGCAACTATGCTTGAATTTCATCCTTTTCACAAAATGGGCAGTGTGACAATTATGATGTTTTTGACATAGACATTTAGTTTGGAAAACTTAATCAATACAAGTGTTTGTGGTAAAATAAACTCACTTCAGCAAGATAATTGAAAAATTGAACCCCACAGGACCATTTAGAGACCGATCGCTCATGTTGAACAACCAAACCTTATGCCCGCTATCATATAAGGAAAACATTACAAACATTGACTCCAAAACCTTTGAGTTCTATTTTCCAAATCATTGAGTTCCATTATCCAAAATCATTGAGTTTCACTTTACCAAAATCATTGGGTCCCATTTCCAAAATCATTTGAGTCCTGTTTTACCAAAATCATTGAGTTCTTGGAATATTATCACTTTAGAGGTATAGCATGTTTCTCACTACCTTGGTATTGGAAAAAAAAGGTTCATTCTAGGTCAACATTGGGTCAAAAAATTCATCCATCCATCATATTTCATCCTTCACTTCATCAAACTTTGCAAACTTTTGAACACACCAACACTTTGTGACTTAAACATCAATCAACCAAATGCTAACTTAGCTACTTTTTACGTGAAATGAATCATTTTCCATGCATTTAGTTAAGTTAGCTATCGTCTTTAAACTAGCTTATCTTGAAGGTCACGAGTCTACCCTAAGGATTGCCAAGTTCATAAAAATCCTTTATCCAAACATCAAAACATCAAACCTAAGTCAAAAGTGTTGTCCCAAAATGTTTAAAAAGATCACTTCCCACATCATTCAATTTTTCATCTTCCATTATCACCATTTCTCCAAAAATAATTAGAGTGTCCCTTTTACCTAGACTTGATTCAAATAGAGAGTTCAAACATTACTGTCTACACCTAAAAACGGTCATGGCATTTAATTAATTAAATACCAGTTATTTAATTAATATTCAACTATGTATAAATAAATTTTCAATTTATTTATATTGTTCACCCTTCTCTAATTCTCCAAATCTAAAACATATTCTTTTAAATTAATTAAATAAACAAATTTCCATAAGCTTTTTTTATTTAATTAATCATCACTAATCTCAATTAGGAATTTGAGCACATGTCTACAAATTTTTGTGCCACCTCACCAAGGTCACATGAAATTAAATAACTCTAATTTTTAATTAGAATTATCTTCAACTCATTTTAAAAAGCACATGGCTTATTCCTCACACACTTCCACCAATCTTGGAGCACGTGGTCTTTTCTTCACACACTTGAGTCTTCCATCCAAATGGCATGTTGCCCATTGATCAAGAGATTCTTCCATCCAAATGGTGTGTTGTCTTTGGTAAAGGGGACAACATCTTGATTCTCTTCATCTTCACCATCCATTCTTCTTGTTTGAATCTAGACCATTGATTATTGCCACCTCACCATATGCTTGGAAAAGGCTATAAATACAAACCTTGGGTATTTTATTTGGAATCCACATTTGAAGTAAAGTTATCATGAAGGTTTATCGTTGGAGCTTGGGAGAATTTTGGAGTCTTATAATTGTATCTAACTTCATGTTTTTCTTTGCATTTACATCTTAGCGTTAAATCTTGCTTCATAGTTGCATTTTACATCTCATCTTGCATCATAGTTGCATTTTAGATTAGTTCATTTTTAGTTTGCATTTGAGCATATGGAGTATCATCTTAGTCATTTTTAGTTTGAATTTGAGCATATGTAGAATCATATATAGATCCTTCTAGTTCAATACCATATCATCCACCTCCACTTGTTTATTTATCATAATCACCATCATCCTTTCATCATAGCATTCATCATCATTGTTTGCATATAGTTTCATGTAGGAATTTAGTTGGCTTTCATGTTGAATACTAATCTCATTTCTTAAGTGTCATTTTGATAGCCTTTGTGCACATAGAAATTTGAGGGCCAAAGGGTTAAAGGAATCATTAAGAATAGAGAACAATGAGACGGTCTTGAAAGATTTAGTTTGTTGCAAATTGGAATGACTTATTTTTCTTTGAATCTTTAATATAAATGGTTTCATTAAGGTTTGTGTTGATACTAAATTTACACATTTCACACACACACAAAATGGTGCCCACCATGGGGCCTTGCCCCATTTATTTTTAACATGCTAGAAAATTTATGTTCACAGGTTTGGTCATGAGACTTTTGGTGCTTCTTGCACCCATTTTGGCGCCTCTTGCACCCATTTTGGCACCTCATGCACCTATTTTGGAAAAATTTGCACCTGTTGTGGCACCTTTTGTCTTTGTTTTGGTGCCTTTTTCCCATTCTGTGGTGGATTTTTCACTTTCTATGGTGCCTTTTTCCCATTCTTGGGCGCCTTTTGACTATATTCTGGCGCATTTTGTCTAATCTTAAAATGGTCATATCTTGGTCATACCGAGGTATTTTTTGGAGTTTTTATTTTTGAAATAGGGTAGAATTTCATAAGCTATGCAATGGTGCAGGTGTTCCTCAATTTTTGTGGAGTTAAAATTTTCAATTTTACACCTAAATTCAAATCACATTGTAACATGTTCTAAGTTTTAAGGTTTTTATGCTTAATCATTCATCTACCCCTCATGTCTTCTTATTTATTGATCTCATCTAACATTTTGAGAATTTATTGCAGGTTTTAAGAGGAACATGGAGCATTGAAGTGAACGAAAAATCATTTGATATCCATTGTACTAAAAATGCTTATCAAAGACATTCTTATCAAACTACTGATGATTTATTGCAGGGGTCGGAAGTGATTTACTTGTTTCCTTATGGTTAAGTTAGGAACATAGCTTAATTAAAAGGTTAATTAACACCATGTTATTTTTGCTTGATGGATGGTAGGAATATTCTTTCCCCTTAACTGGGTAACCAAAAAGCTAGACCCATTCACTTTTTGTGTGCAAGTGTGAGTTGAGTATATCGTATTTGTTCTCTCTTTATTCATGTGGAATAAAGATTGATCAAACTATGGGTATACTTGCTTGCTTTTGTTTATCTTAGAGGGCCTTCCTTTTGGGAAAAAGTAATCACCCAAGGGAATTACCCAATTGGTAACACGCTAAATCCAAGCGACTTCCAATTGGTATATAAATGTGGATACTGGAAAAAGGCCAGTATCATGAGGATAGTTCTGACAAGAAGGGTAGTGATGATCTATCACCACATGGATTATCCCCCACGAACAGAATTCCTACATTAAAACCCTTGTTATAGTTTGGCCAAAAACCTTTATCTATTCTTTGGTACACCAATGGTCGTTGCGAAGGCATCCACATTCTCACAATTTTTAGTAGAGATGAAAAATATGCCATAGGAGAATCATGGGTATTGATGCTTGGTTGCCTCAAGAAGTGAGTGTCGTGGAGGGGAGCCAGTGGGGTCAAGCATCTAGTCATCCACTAAGAATAAGTGCAGTTGAGGTAAAACCTACGCGGAATCCAAAAGAATGTAGTCTTTCACAACCTTAAGAGTGTACATTTCTTGATGTGTCTTTATCAAAGTTTTTTCAAAAAAAAATTCAAACAAAACATCACATGTCAAAAGTGAAAACCCTGATTTAGAATTACATTCATTGAAACAACCAAGTCTCCAACTGGAAAATTAGAAAAAAAACCAAACAAGATTTCAAGAAACAGTGTTATTCTCTCAGTGTGTACACCTGTTGGCGTATATTGGCTTCCTTCTAGCACTTTTTGCACCTATTCTGGTGCCTTTTTCACTTTTTGTGGTGCATTTTGTCTCTGTTTAGGTGCCTTTTTCCCATTCTATGGCACCTTTTTCCTATTTTTTGGTGCCTCTTGTCTCTGTTTTGGCACCTTTTGTAGAACACAAACCAGTGACCTAGGTTCATCTCCTTTCTAAAAATTAGTCTAATTATGAGAACCCTCAGTAGTGTTCAACCAATCCTTAGGTAAAACAAAGTATAAACATGTGTTTTACCAAATGATTTTATGAAAGATTAAAATTTGGAAACCAAAGTCCAAAAGTCTTAGTCCAAGAGAACATCAACAAAATCTCTCAATGCTCTACGAATTTAGAGAAAGCTTGGTCTTCAATTTCTACAAAAGAGCTTCAAAGAACAATCCCAACTTGTACTCATTTTACTATTGTCAAAATCCATGACTTTTCCAAAGATTTGAGTATCTTGTATAGGAAGAAAATTACTATCTGGTCTCACATTTTTGACCAAGATTTCAAAATTTCAGTCCAAAATCATTTCTTACATACCTTAGAATCTAAACTTGTTAAAATTGACCTCTATAAGTGGAATTTTCCAACCTAAACCAAGATTTAACATCTCAAAGTACCAAGATCATCAAATTTATAACACCTTTGATTATTAAGCCTAGTTTCATCATCAAGATTTATCATCCTCTCATCACAAAACGAAGCTATATATTCAAATCAAACTTAGTCTCATTAGAATTTTTCATTCTATTTGACTTAGTTGTAATCCTTGGTACTTTTCCAAAACAAAGATCAAAAGTTTAGTGAAAACTATAACACTTGTATGCCCATTTTAACAAGACCCCAAAAAGCATAAACTCAAAGAATGGGAAATTGAAACTCAAACCACCATGGTTGAAATAGATGAGGATCAATTGAATGCTTTAGCTCGTCAAATGAAAAACCTTCAACAACAAATCTAGGATATGCAAAGGGAAACAACTAGAGAAAGATATCTATTGTCATACATCTATTCTTATCCATCTGATAGAAATACAGACATGACACCTTCTCCACCAACAACTACATCATCCAAGTTCAATATCTTTGAATTTTTGAAACAATTAAATCAAAATCCCAAATCTCAATCTTCAAACACAAAGGATATTGAACAATCTTACCATGACATGCATCTATCTTCATACCCTATAAGCCAAAATAAATATCAAGATTCTTTCACCTAAGTTAATGATTCCATCCAACCACCTTCTTCTATCATATCTTCTACATCCAATGATTCATGTCAATCTCTTAGTCGAAACCATGCTATCTTAGACTCCCTCACACATCAAGATCAAAAATTTCTTTCCACTTCATCTGATGATACCAAAATTCCACAAGTTCTTCCAATCTTTGACCAAGACCCCATCTCTCAAGAATTATATGATGATCCCCTCCTTTCACTTTTCATCCATAAGGATTCCCTTCCATCTCAAGAGAAAATTATCCTTCCAAGTCCTCCTTCCACTCCATCTGATGAATCCATACCATCTCAAGAATCCATTGCATCCCAGAAGCATGATAATTCTTCCATCCTATCTAGTGATTTCCTACCATCCAATAATCAAGATATAATTTCTAAAAAATATCATGATTCCCTTCCTCATCAAGATCGAGATATGCTTCCATCTAAGGATATCCCTTCATTTCATGAGGATGTTCATCCTTCTCATGATCAAGATATACCTTTCATACCACTTCATGATGATTTTGTACCTAGTAAAGAACAAGCTACTCCATCTTCTACACCTCATACTCCTTTTCCAAGTCAAGATCAAAGTACCCCATCATCCCAATGCCAAGATCCTATCACACCTAGTCAAGCTATCCATGAGCCACACACCTATAAATTGGGATCCTCCACCTTTATCCACTCTGGTTTACTTCCAACACATATCCTTTCATCCATATCATATCCTCCCCAAAATGGTTTGGCATCTTGTTTCACAAACAATACATATCCCATTGGTAAAAAAATGTGTCAAAGTATGAACTACAAAGGAAAAGGATTAGGCCTTCATGAACAAGGTATCCTGGAACCCCTTTCTTTCCAACAAAATCCATATTATCATGGCATTGGTTATACACCTAAGTGTCCTAGTCCATCTAACCTACCATCTATCTTAGGTCCTCATCCTAATCTTCCAAACCTTCCATCTATCTTAGGTTTGCATCCTAGTTCATCAAACCTTCCATCTATCCTAGGTCCATATCCTATTCCCCAAGAACAACAAAGGCACACATCCTTGATGCCCTTTCAAAATTCTACCTACACTCACTCATCCATAATACCGTCATACAATTCATCTCACTCCACCCCTCCCATTGCTCTTGGAGGAAATTTGGATTCCAAATGTCAAAAAATTCTATATCAAAATCCACATGTGTCAAAGGATCAACATGTCTCCTCGAAGAGGCATGCAAAAATAAAAGAAAATTTGATCCAAAATCAAAGGAAAAATCAAAAACACCACAAAGGCCCATCAAAGGAAAAAGGAAATTTTCAAAGACCACAAAGGTCCATAAATCAAAAGAAATTTTCAAAAGGCCACAAAGTTCCATCAAAGAAAAAATTAAAAAATGTCAAGGCCACAAATTCCCATAAATAAAAAAGAAAAATCTCAAAGGCCACAAAGGTCCACAAAGCAAAAATCAAATTCAAAAGTCATGGGGATTCCTTAAAGTCTCATAGAAGCAATAAAATTGAAATTGAAATCCAAATCTGCTAATCCAAAAGCTTCCTCCACTCTTCCATCCAAAAACCTATCACCTTCCAAATCCATTTTTCCTCCATCACACCAAAACCCTTCAAGGTGTGTGCCAATGTTGATCTTTCCATCCTTTCCATCTATCCATCAACAATCCTTCCAACCTCATAACCATTACCCAAAATTCATCCCCCATTATTCTCCTTTAATACAAGCTTTTGGATAAGTCCTTAGTTCTTCCATCATACCTTTAATAGGCCAACATTTATGAGTCTAATCCCCATTGCCATGGTTTATTAGAGGGATATTTGGTTTTGAAACTTGATGCTTAAGCCCTTCTTCCATCTTCCTATCATGCATATAGTATCCTCCACATTTCCCACCTTTTATCTCGACAAGGTTAAGGATCTTCTTGAACATCATATATCTTATCCTATACGATCTGTCCATATCTTCCATACCATATCCTTGGCCTTATCCATATCCCATCATTCTTTCTAAATACATCCTTTCTTCTCATCCTTAGTATTGATGAGGAATAGGGGAAAAATACTTGGGCTTGTGTATGTATCTTACCTAGTTGATCTTGATCATCCCATTCAATATCTTTATCCTCCCTTTCTTCCATTCCATATCTCCTAGCTTATCAAAATCCATGTCATCATGTCCCTTTGCAACCTTCAATCTTATCATGTACATCATATTTGAGTCAATATGTAAAACATTATCCATTCCTCATATCTTTTGTCAATCAATCATCAAAAATCATCAATCTTATCGTACTTAGAGGAAATCAGTGATCCTAAGTACTTATCATCATCATGCCTTATGAAATCAACCATTCCTAGCATCGTAATCAATCAACCATTATAATCTTTCGACAAGAGGTATGTTGCTTGTGTGACATGTTTTATAGTGAATATTTTATTTATCCATTGTTGCATTATCTCTATTGTGGGGCATATTTTTCTTTCAATCGGTCATATCATATCATTTCATCTTAAATGTCCTTCAAAAATCCAAAAACATTTAAAACATATAAAAAAAATCAAAAACAGGTCAAAAAGTCAAGAAGACAAAAACATAATCATCTTGTCAAACTACGTCGTCTTTGAGCTTTGAACATAGAAAAGGTTGATCTTTGATTGTCCCCCAAGACATTTAGCTCATTCTTCTAGGATTCTTTCAGAATAAACTGGCATTATCACCTTCATGTCTTCATCTTCTAAAAAAAATGGTCAAGTCATCAGTTGAACTACATGGTCTCTACGTGTACAATGTAGGCAAGGCTAATATGTTGATCAACCCCCGAGGCCCCTAGGATAGGTCTTTAGGTTATATTTTCATCATCATGGTCGTGTCTCACCCTGGATTGGGGGAAAAATCTTGAACTCACTGGGGGAAAATAAACTTTGAGCTTGAACCAACGAACAAACAATAGTAGTACAACACAACCCAAAACAATGATCATAATGCAACTCAACATTGAACATCAATCACACAAACAAAAATGAATTGAACACCCAAATCAAAATAGCCAAATCAAATAAAAAGAAAACTTCAAATTGATGATGTTCTTTCTAAATCATGGGTTTATCACATTAAACACAAATGTTCAATTGTTGTACTTGTACTTTTGTTATCATATCTCTAGAGCCCCTCGATGATGTATCGAACTAGAGGAGCCAGGAAGGAGTATTATTTTTCTTTGTTTGTTGTATGTGGTTTGATCATTATTACTATGCAAATAGTCACAATACATGCACTAGAAAGTATCATTGATGACATTCCAAATTTTCATAGGAAAATGATTAAATC
Organism: Sequoia sempervirens; assembly: GCA_007258455.2. Taxonomy (NCBI): domain Eukaryota; kingdom Viridiplantae; phylum Streptophyta; class Pinopsida; order Cupressales; family Cupressaceae; genus Sequoia; species Sequoia sempervirens. The sequence goes on along the minus strand of VDFB02373365.1, from coordinate 301,420,324 downwards.
TTATATGTTTACGCAAGCAATACTCAGGTCATCTCAGTTTAATTATACATAGATGCTTCTATTAAATTGCACTATCAAACATCATGGAATTCATACTCAAGTCATCATGGTCTAAATATACCATTGATGCTTGTACTCACTTTCAACATTTAAAGTCCCAATGATGATAAAAAGCATGACAAATCAGCTATTACGAATGACAACTTTTGCATACGAGATATGCATGGTTAGAGTAGATTGCACCCATGTTAGTTTGCATTTGTATTTATAGGATTTCCAAAGCTGCAACAATGATGCTATCTATTGCATTAAGGGATTGAGTACACTTGGCATTACCAAAAACACATCATTTTCATATAGTTACACATCACTTGCATTGTCATCAATTAGAAAACATTCTCACTTGCATCGGAAGACATTACAACATCATTCATCCATTCGTCCATCACATCATAATATTTGCATAAAAAAAAACACAAAACGATGTCCATCACATCTCATTTACATAATCAAAATCATTTCATATAGTGGCATTAGGGAAGTGGTTCACTAAGCTTAAATGAGTGAGTCTCTTCATATTTCCAAAAGAATTGGGAAATATGTCAAGTTTTGTGAAGCTTAATTTAACAAAGAATCAACTAACAACAACCTTCCCACAAATCTTAGTAGGTGGATAGATTCACTCATTTAAGCTTAATACCCGAGAACATAGTCATTTACATCACATAATCATAATTCATCATTACAAAACATCACACATCATTTGCATCACATCCATACATAATCAATATGAACATCACACTTCATTACATATCATTATTGCATAATCAAATCCATTTCACATAGTATAAAACATCATTTTCATAAATCCATAAACCATATAGAATCATCCATCATTGCATAATCATATCATCATTGCATACATTCTCATAGAAATAAGTACCATCACACATTCATTTCATATACACATTCATTCATTCATTACATCATTTATTTGCATCAAAAAAGTACAAAAAACATCAAAATTCATCGCATATCATTGGCATAATAAAATCCATCACATGCATCATATAGGCATCATTCATAAATCATCATAGACTCATAACACATCAGTTGCATCATCATTTGCATCCATAGCATATCATAACATCAGGATCATCATCATGAACATAGAAATTAAATGTACATCATAATCATCATTGTAACATAGAAAGTAAATGCATCCATCATTATCATCGTGATCATCATCACATAAATCATAGACACATAGATCAATCATCATTGTTGTATATCATATATACCTCAAAATAATGTCAAGTCTACAAGGATATCCAAATATCGATAGGTACATCATCAAAAATGGAAGAAATCACAATGTCTCAACTAAATCAGTGGATACATTAGTTCTCAATACATCATCAAGTCTCAACAAATCAATCAATCCTATACTAGGGCATATCAATCAATCAGAGAAGTCAAACCACATTTCCCAATCAAATCTGAATCTACCTGCACCAGATGCAGAAATCCTCCTATGATCATAACATATCACAAATCAACAATCTTATCAATCAATCAACCTATCAATCTAATCAACTCTAGTGAGACTTTGATCAAATCTTGTGACCATCAATATATAATTCAACCTCTCCTATCATGAGGTTTATTAAATCAATCAATGCACCTCGCCTATCATGAGGTTCATCAATCATCCAACTTTTCCTATCATGAGGTTCATCATTTGATCCAACCTCACCTATCATGAGGTCCATCAATCATCAATCTATCATTGATCCTTTCCTCTCATGAGGTCAATCATCAATCTATCATTGATCCTTTCCTATCATGAGGTCAATCATCAATCTATCATTGATCCTTGCATATCATGAGGTCAATCATCAATCTATCATTGATCCTCACCTATCATGAATTCAATTTTCATCATCGTATCATTGATCCTCACCTATCATGAGTTCAATTATCAACTATCACATCAACATCATCAAATCAATTAGTTGAATGTAATCATCAAACATCAAACACAAGGAGGCAACATAAGGCATCAATTAATCAATTAATCAATCTGGCAGGCTCAATCTTCTTTTTCAGGAGATAAATTGTTTCTAGATCATAAATTTTGAAATCATCATCAAATCATTGAAAAATCCTCAAATTCAAAAATTCACCAATTTATCTCCCGAGGGGGCATATATTCGTCAATATCTAAAAATCAACACCTGGGGCATCAAAACTTTTCTAGGAATCGATATCAAATTTTTCTTTGAAGCAATGCGTAAACACATTACTTCAAAGAGGGGAAAAATGTATACACCTAAAAAAAATCATGGCATTTAATTAATTAAATACCAGTTATTTAATTAATATTTGACTACATATAAATAAATTATCAATTTATTTATATTGTTCACCCTTCTCTAATTCTCCAAATCCAAAACACATTCTTCTAAATTAATTAAATAAATAAATTTCCATAAGCTTGTTTTATTTAATTAATCATCACTAATCTCGATTAAGAATTTGAGCACATGTATACAACATTTTGTGCCACCTCACCAAGGTCACATGAAATTAAATAACTTTATTTTTAATTAGAATTATCTTCAACTCATTTTAAAAAGCACATGGCTTATTCCTCACACACTTCCACCAATTTTGGAGGACATGGTCTTTTCTTCACTCACTTGAGTCTTCCATCCAAATGGAATTTTGCCCATTGATCAAGAGATTCTTCCATCCAAATGGCATGTTGTCTTTGGTCAAGGAGACATCTTGATTCTCTTCATCTTCACCATCCATTCTTCTTGTTTGAATCTAGACTGTTGATTATTGCCACTTCACTATATGCTTGGAAAAGGCTATAAATACAACCCTTGGGTATTGTATTTGGAATCCAAATTTGAAGTAAAGTTATCATGCAGGTTTATCATTGGAGCTTGGGAGCATTTTGGAGTCTTATAATTGTATCTAACTTCATGTTTTTCTTTGCATTTACATCTTAGCTTTAAATATCTCTTCATAGTTGCATTTTACATCCCATCTTGCATCATAGTTGCATTTTAGATTAGTTCATTTTTAGTTTGCATATAGTTTCATGTAGGCATTTAGTTGGCTTTCATGTTGAATACTAATCTCATTTCTTAAGTGTCATTCTAATAGCCTTTGTGCACATAGAAATTTGAGGGCCAAAGGGTTAAAATAATCATTAAGAATAAAGGATAATGAGATGTTCTTGAAAGATTTAGTTTGTTGCAAATTAGAATGACTTATTTTTATTTGAATCTTTAATATAAATCATTTCATTAATGTTTGTGTTGATACTAACTTTACAAATTTCACACACACACAATTACAAATCTCAACATAACTCTCCCATAGGTGACCCACAATTTATGGTAACTACAAGATCACAACACAAGAGAATCAAGGAGAAAACCAAAGTCACATTCACCTCAAGTGATACAAATCCTCAAGAATTTTATCCTAGAATTCAAGTTACCCCATAACAAAAACCATCATCTCCATCAGGGCCATATGAGATAGAAGATATCATCGACAATCCATTTGGACTTACTAGGGAAGAAATCATGGAACATCAAGCCTTAGAAAATGTGGCTCCAATTTCCTCATTTTTTGTTGCACAATCATTGACACAAAGCTTAACTTCATCTAGAATTCAACCAACTCCATCCCTTATGCTAAGTCAACCCTTAACATCTAGTCTTGCAACTAGGCTAGGAACCAACCTTGGTCTCACTTCATGTCTTGGAACAAACACAAATTTGGGTATTCACAAAATGACAATTCCATTAACCACCAACCTTCCCCAAAACAAAATATGGACACCAACATTTGGATAAACACTTGCATTCCATGATGCCACAATGACCTCGATAGTTCAAGTGCAACCATCTTCATCCATCACCCAAAATACCCCAAGTGTACCCAATGTTACACAAAGTAATGTAAACCAAGTACCTCAAGTAGGAAAACAAGGGAAAGTTAACACTCTCACACAAATTCAACCCTTGAAAAGTGATTCCAACAACCCCATTGACACATCAAAACAAGTGGTTACCCAAGCTACTCAATTCAATCCAACATCCACATTAAACCCATCTATCATCAATCCAAATCAAAACAACACCTTGGTTACAAATCTCATCAACCAAGGTAATACCTTGATCACACCTCAAATACAACAAAGGAAACCCCTACCCATCAGTCAAGGGAACCCTTTCAATCAGTTATAAGGTTTGAATGTGCCATTACCATCACAATATCTAAGGGAATCATCATCTTTCCCCACGGTCCCTCTCGCCATGCAAAATAAAATGGAACCTCAAACTTGCATTCCTCCACCTCAATCCACTATCTTACAAGGAATTTTGAACCAAGGGAACCCCCAACCTCTCATCAACAACCTTCAACCCACGCAAAATGTAAACACCCAAAACCCATCACAAATGTCTCAAAAATCAAATGATCCTACATTGAAAGCACATGCCTTAGCTTTACAACATGCATAATAGGCTTATCAACAAGTCGTCCAACAATAAAAAATCCCAACAAGAAGCCTTAGTACAAAAAAACAATAGCAAGCAACCTTAGTAGCACAATAACAACATCAAGCAACCTTAGCAGCACAACAACAACAACAACAACATCAAGCAACCTTAGCAACACAACAACAACAACATCAAGCAACCTTGGCAGCACAACAACAAGAAGAAGCTCAACAAGCCACCTTAGTAGCACAACAACAATAGCAACAAAAACAAGCAGCCCTAGTGGCCCAACAATCCCAACAACATGCCCAACAATAGCAATTGATTGCACAACAACAAAGTTCTTACTATAACCCTCAAAAAAACATCATCAATCCAAACATGTTAGGAACATATACACCCACACAATCATCACCTTATCCTACACCACCATATACACCATACAACACCTTATCATATCAAAATCCCACATACAACTCATCCATCATCCCAAAATATGCAACATATGTTCCTCCACCAAACCCGCAAGAAAATATAGCATCACAACTTAAGACATTGTCACAAGAAATGCAAGAACTTGGATGGGAAAGACAAAGAAGCACCATACATATAACTTATGTCCCTATCCATTCAATCGAAACATTGCAATGGTACCATTCCCTCCCGGCTTTGAAATCCCAAAATTCAATAAATACAAAGGGAGGGGAAATCCTGTAGACCACATTAAAGAATTCAATGTCATGTGTATGGAGGTTGCCTACAATGATTCCTACTTAATGCACCTCTTTCCATGAAGTTTGACAGGCCCAACCATGGAGTAGTTTTCTCAATTGCCTCCAGGTATTAAAAATTTCCAAGAAATCAGTGATAAATTCATCGATCACTTCTCCTTTAATCTTGAGATGGACATAATCCTAGAAGAGTTGTACACTCTTTGAAAAAACAAGGGAGAATCTTTTTCCAATTTCTTGCAATGGTGGAGACAAAGAGATAGAAAGAGCAAGTGGCCAATTCCCAATGAACAACAAGTGGGCATTATCATAGCAAATCTAGACCTTGATTTTTTTTTCCACTTGAAGATGCAGTGCATCACATCTTATGATGAACTTGTCCCTAGAGACCTTAACATTGAGAGAGACCTAATCTCACAGGGAAACAAACAAGTGTATAAAGACAATCACCCATCCACTAGTTTTAATGATAAGCCCCACTATTGGGCCAAGAACAAGACTGTTACTGGTGATGGTGTTGTGATGCAAAGGTGGCCTTAACTCCTCCTAGACAAGAAAACACCCAACCCGTGAACACACAACAACTATATGTGCAACCACCAAACAATAAACCAATGATCAATGCTACAAACACTCAACGTGGAACACAAAGAACAAACAATGCTCCTAAATGACAATTCACTTCCTTAGGGGAACCTATGGAGGATGTGTTGAAGTAGTTGATGTAGTCTAATCTTATCACACTCCCAAATTTTTCAAACTATCAAGAGCCAAAAGTCAAACCTTGTAGCTATAGAGATGATCATTTTTTTGAATTTCATTGATACAACGGTCATAGCACAAAATTGTCTTAGACTCAAACATCTAATATAAGATCTTATTGAACAAGGAGATATTCATGTCAATCAAAAATTTGGGAATGAATATATGAAAATTTACACAAACCCTATGCCTAACCATACAAAAGAAAAATATTTAGGAAAGGCATCAACCTAAAAAATGTAACAATACCTGTGATACCACGGTGGGGCATATTTATTTATCACAACATGAGGAATTAGACATGTATCAAGATACTATTTTAAAACAAATTCCAAACCCATCAACAATGTTTAGCACTATTTTATACCGTAATGACATCAAGTGGATATTAGATTGTGATATCTCTCCCACATATGACTCAATGATTGGGCATGTTGAAGAAGTTCCAAACAAGCTAGAAATATCCCTTGTTGCACCGATACCCACAAACTATTATGAAGAGTCTTTTACTAATGATGTATCATCCACCCAAGGATCATGTCAAGAGGAGGATCTTGAGGATAACGAAAGTTATTCCAAATCGAGTCAGGATCAAGAACCCCTATCCCCAGCGTTTAACCAAGATCTAAGGGACATCATCCAAATGATTTTAAACTCCAAAGATGTCCTCGATATCACTCCTAAGATGTTTCTTTCTGATGGAAACATAGACATTCTTCATCCAAAACATGATTCTCCCACTCTTGATATTCCTACACAAGAGCAAGCAATGGTCGAGATTCTTGATTCTTACAGTGATTGTACATCATCAACATCTTTTGAGTCAACATCAACATCTTTTGATGCAATATCAACTAAGAACGATGTCATAGAACTAGAGAAAATAGTTTATATTCTTGAATAGCAGGAACCCATAGCAATATCATGTGTTCATGACAAGTCATATTCAATGGCTATGGATCAAAGGATACATTATGAAGGAAAAGGATTAGGTACTGATAATACCTTCACAATGCTAGGGGAAATCTTGTCTACAACAAACATCAACATATGGGGCACAAAGAATCCTTATGATGAAAATGTTGTCAACGCTACAACTAGTCGTATCATGAGTTAGCATTCACCCATCATCTCATACACAAATTGGGACCAATGTAAAAAGAAGAATTCCTATCAAAGAAAGGTGAAGATCATCAAAGAAAATGAAGTAGTAAAGAAAAAAGGACAAAGCAAATACAAATGGATACCAAAGAAAAATAAATAAAATCATCCCTCAAAAACTCCATTAGTCAAAGAAACTATAGGGAAAAATAAAAAAGGGAAATATATCCATCAAAAGAGTCCTCAAATACAGAAGAAGACTGCTCAAGTAAGGAACAAAGTATATTTAATGGTTGGTCCTAATTCCATGAAAACCTCCATCCCCACCCATCAACGCTCATCTTCCCAAGTTTGGAGAGTCAAAGGTTCCATACTATTGACCAATTCATATCATATTCCTTCATGCATGACACCATACACTCCATTCACAATATCCAATTCTCACATTGGCCATGTGTTGGTAGCTACCCTTCATCATAAGGATTCTGAATGAACTTTATCGCTATGTGCACACATAGACAAGGTTAATTCCAGCATCCACAAGGCAGATCAAATTTCTTCAAGGTTACATTCAAGTGCTCGTATCTTACCAAAGCAACTTCTTCAGGTAGGATATCACTAGCACATTATGATAGTGGCCTCTACATCAGTACCACTAGGTAGTTCAACATAAGGGTAAAGTCTTCAAAAAATCAAAAAATAAAGAAAATAGTAAATAAAAATCATCCTCCAGTGAAAACCACTATGGTGGTGCTTTGGGAAAGTAATATGATGAAAACATAGTAAACAAGCGCCATGAGTAGAATTGAGTGTCTATATGATCCTTCTTAAAAAGAATCATCTCATCCTTGTCATGATAAATCCAATGTTCCCTCCATCTATCCAAATCCAACTTTCATCCAAATATTCCAATTTATCTTGATCTTGACAAAGATTTGGCGTATACTTCAACTCTACTCATGGAAAAATTTTGATAGGCTCTTTACCATTTCATCTCATGAAGTCCCATAGCCCGTATCTAGCATGCTAAAGCTCTATTGAACTCTTCACATATACATTACCTATCTTGGTTGTCCATTGATCTATGAAGCACTACTAGACACTAGGGGCAGGTTATTTCACTCTTGTTTTTGAATAACTCTTGATCCATATCATATCTCACAATGTGACAATGACATCATGATCTAGGTCTCATTTTCCTCAAATCTCATAAAAAAACCCAAAAAAATCATAAAAATTCATCAAAAAATCCATAAAAAATTACAAAATCCTATACAACTAAAATCCAAAAACATTCGTAAAATTGTAAAGTCAAAATCCAAAACATCCAAAACACATCAAATTCCCTGAAAATGTCAGAATGTCAAAAATCCAAAAAATAGTACCCTATTGTTGAACTACGTCATCTCTGAGCTTGAACGTAGGCAAGGCCATCATTGATGTACCCCTGAGACACCCTAGGTCAGTCTTTTAGGAGTTCATCATAATAATCTGACATTCCATCACATGTGTATTTCTCATCTTGTAAATAGGTTGAGTTAGTTGAACTACGTGGTCTTTGCATGTATAACATAGGCAAGGCTTATCTTTGATCACCCCCTGAGGCCCCTAGGATAGGTCTTTTAGGTTAGGTTCTTGGTCGAATATTCTCTTGAAAATCCCTAAAAATTCAAATATTCAAAAAACCCTAAAACACTCAAATATGTCAAAATCCTTAAACATTCAAATGACCTAAACAGCCTAAAAAAAAATTGAAAACATAAACATTCGCATAAACTTTCAAAAAGACTAAAAAACTGCCTCGAAACATTTCAAAATATCAAAAACATTGAAATATTCCAGAAAATCCAAAACCCATCCATCCCATCTTGCTTTCACCTAAAATAAACCTTCATCCATAGTAAATCAATTGCCACTTTCAACCTTTGGAAAAATAAATAGAAAGAGTGTATCACAAGTCGCAAAGTGAGAACCTAAGTGTCAAAATCTAAAGTCTAGATCATAGGTAAATACGTCAATGAAGTTTGTATCAGGGGCTCATCATAGAATCATCATCCTAAATCAAACCATCTAACCAACATGTCCTAGGATGTATCCTTCTTGTGATGGACATTGGTATCATAAATCACCTTAGCTAAATTAAACTAGGCAAGAGATATAGATAACACTGACTATTTGTCTTTGATCTTTTCTTCTGATTTATCTTAATGGCCCATTCCAAGGACCTCTCGATGATGTCTATCAAAATTATTTAGAGATAATGGAATGGGGCATCTATCATTATCTTTCATTTGTTGTACTTGTGGGTATTCTTGTAAAATAATCTTGATGCATACTTGCTTAGTTGTGTGTAGGGAAGTTGTTTGGAGTAGATTGTTGACTATTGCATATGCTTTGGTCTAATATATTCTAAGCTTCTAAACTACATTTCGATAAGGTTTTTGTATGTCAAGGTGTGAACAAGAACTGTCCTATTTGTTTACAGAGTCAAATTCCATTACACTGGATACAATTCCATCTTGGTTATCAATACTTTGATGCATCGTGTCTATGTGTTATATCAGAAATAAGGAATAGCAAAAAATCTCAATCCAGAGATATAAGCAAATCATCATCATCATCTCTCACCACCATCATCTAATAAATTCTCGGTGCACATGAACTTGTTGGAATTTTTGAATCAATCTCAAAATCAATGGTCAATCCATTCATCTTATTCTTCTTATTCTTCTATATTTACTAACAATTCTTTCTAAGCATCAAATCTATGTGATCTACATTGAAATATACATGAGGCTACCCATAGCTGATGATTGTCTATACATCATAAAATTTGTCTACATTAATATCTGAGCTATCACAACAACAATCCCTCTTTTTTTGGGGCACAATGGGACATCTATATCATCTTTGGCTCAACAATCTAAAAATTTGTAGCTCTTTGATTCAAAAGCAACTTGAAATCCCAAGCATAAGTCTAATTTTCACCTATCATGAGCCTAATCAAAACACTTTATTCCTCGATTGATCTTTCAAGGGGGCAACAAACCATCTTTCAATCATATCAATATCAAATCATCTGACAAATTTTGTTCCTAGCCTTGCTAGCAAATCTTGATCAATCTATCAAATCAATCATCATTGGGATATATTGTTCCCTATCAATCCTCATGTTATTCAACACAATCCTCACATTGTTGTGAATCCTCAACAATGTCATCAATCAATCAATCAAATCAATCAACTTTAGCTTGGCTATCAAAATCTCAAAGAGATAATCAATATCTATTTCAAATTGTCATCAACATCAAAATCAACATCAATCTTTGAACCAATGCAATGAGTACATTGCTTCAAAGAGGGGGAAAATGCATACACTTAAAAATGTCTCAATGGATCACATTGTCTAACTAACATCATTTCGTCCTCAAACCCATCCTCTTTATGCTTGTTTAATTAAATAGGCCTAATTTTTTAATTAAATGCCTCATTTTCACCTATTAATCTAATTAACCTAATTGGGTTAATTCACCCCCTCTCACACTATAATTTCACCTAGTTTAATTAAATAATACAAATTATTTAATTTTAACCCTAATTCCTTTTATTTAATTAAATAATCTAAACTATTTAATTAAATATCATAGTTGCATCTCCTTTTCATTAAATAAATCAATAATTTAATGAATATCCTCACATTCCTCATCTTGCACATTCAAATTTAGTTTTAATTAACTAAATTGCTAATTTCCCTCTCATCCACTTGCATAGGGAATATTTTAAAGGAATATTCTCCTATTTTCCTCCAACAAAAGGTAATGATTACTCCAAACAAACTTTCAAAAAACTTTTTAAAGTTGTTGCAAAGTGTGTTTGTTTACATGATTGTGAGCCCTTGATCCTTTCTCAATCCATGTGATCTTTGATTATCATCCATTAATGAGAATCCTTGAACCATGTTTCATCCTCCTTTCATTTGTGACCATTGATAGATCAAATCAATCTCATCCATTTCTTTTTCATTTGATCTCCATTAAATCAATTATTTAATGAATATCATATAGTTCCCCTAATTTTCATAATTCAAACTTTGTTTTAATTATCAAATTACTAATTCTTCCACTTGATAGGGAATATTCCTTCTTTGCACATTCCTCCAAAAGGGGAATATTCCTTCCCCTTTTTGCACAAATAATTTTTTTTTTAAATTTCAAAGTATCATTTTTTCTCACCCATGAGAATATTCCAAAGAATATTCTCTCTCCTCTAATCATTTGAAAAAGTGATATTCTCACTTGGCTTCTTGAGCAAGCTAAACTTGTGACTTCTTGAGCAAGTTACCTTGTGACCTATGTGTGTAGGTCAAAAGTGTGTTTGTTTGGAACAAATGAGAACCCTTGATTAAATCTCATCTTGCATTCTCAATCATTGATGAGAATCCATGATCCATGCCTCTTCTTCCTTTCATCCTTGACCATTGATTGATCTTTTTGATCTCAACGCTTCATTTCTCATTTGTTTTCCTATAAATAGAACACTATTTGGAGACAAATGGATCCATCTTTCAATTGTAAACTTACGCTATTGAATTCACTCACACTCACACTCATACTTTACTCACATTTAGCATATTTTAGTTTATTTTTAGTTGCATATTAGCTTTAAGCTTCCATGATAACATAGATGCATACATTTAGCTTATTTTTCAATTAGGATTTTAATATTTTTAATCTTGAATACATTTAAAGTAGATTTACATACACCCCTATCAATCATCTTAGCATAAATCATGTTAGAATAGCTTGCATCATATTCATTTAGCTTTAAATCATGTTTTCATACACATCTATCAATGGTTTCATAAATTTTTTTCATTAAAACTGATTGAAACAAGCTCATTATCCAAGGGATTGGGAAAGGGTCACTATTCCACATCAATGCGACACTACTCCCCCAATAGGATAACATTCAATGTCTTAGATTAGAGGTTTTTCAAGCTTTCATGATTTAGATGTTAGTTTTAATGACTTCTTTGTCTTTGTTTACAGTGAATAATTTTATTGGGATTAATGCTTAGTGGGTTAAATATGCCTCAAATTTGTATGGATCGGGTGTCTAGTTAACCTTCACTATTTCATTGGTCACACCTAGAAACAAACAAATGGCTCCTAATACCATGATCTTCATAAACATTTAAAATTCATTTGAAGTAAATTCACCTCCTCTATTTGATCTTAAGCATTTGATCTTAGCATTCATTTCATTCTCAACTTTTTCTTTTAAAATTTTAAACTTATTAAAAGCTTCTGGTTTTTCTCTAAAAAATGTAACCCAAGTCATTCTAGAGTAATCATCAACAATCAACATAAAATACCTTTCTCTTTGTTGAATCTCTGTTCTTGTAGGTCCGTATAGGTCAATGTGAATCAACTCTAATGGTATTGTAGAAGATCACTCCTTGATCTTGAGACTTGCCTTTGTCTACTTTCCCATTTGACACTCCTCGCATAATGCATTTGTAGGCTTAGTTATCTTAGACATATCTCTCACCACATGAGTAGAGTTGATCTTCACCACATTTTCAAAGTTGATGTGTCCCCTCGACTTGTGCCACAACCAACAGATTGAGATAATAAACAAATTCTTCCATTTTCCTCCTTTAGATGATAGACATTTCCATTTGTCCTAGTACCTTCTGCAACTAATCTTCTAGATCTTTCTTTCCTGACCTCACAACCTTTGGAATGAAATTTAAGGTTGTATCCCTTGCTACACACCTGACTAACACTCAAGATATTATGCTTCAACCTTTTGACATAGAGGGTATCCTTAGTCTTGTTCTTTCCATCAATGGTTATAGAACCCTTTCCATAATTTTGTGTTGACTCATCACCACCAAACTTGAAAGCTCCACCATTCCACTTCTTAAGATTGATGAACCTCTCCTTGTCACTAGTCATGTGGTTAGAGAAACTACTATCAATCATCCAAGCATTTTATTCTTCCTTTGCATGAAAGGTAGTCCACAAAACCATTGATTTTTCATTATCTTTATCAGCTTGCAAGGTACCAGACCTCTTACATTTTTCAATATTGTTAGCGTAATTAATATTTAATTGCACTTGCATAACTTTACGTAGGTAGTTATTTAATTCCTAGGTTTATTATTCTCGTCTTTATCTTATTGAGCTATCTTGTTGCTCAAGATAATATTAGGGTTATGAATCTTTGCTTTTATAAAGAAAATCATATCTTGTAATTATGAATTCCTGAATAATAATATTTTGCACATCTTTTGCAAAGCTTTTATTTTTCTGATTTTCTCTTCTATGGAAGGCTTTTCTGGTTTGCATTTCAGATCTTGGTTTCTAACATGGTATCAGAGCCTTGATTTGCAACCACTTCTCAGTTTTTTGGATAAATTAATTGTAGAGCACATTCGGGGTTCCTCAAGGGTTTCATGCCTTGAGCTTATTTATGAAGATTTTGGATCAGATCTAAGCATTCCATTAAATCCAGAGTTGTCGAAATAGTCAGGTTTGCCTTTCGTTTCGTCGAAAAAGGCCTTCGTTTGTCAGATCTATGAGGATTTGAAGTTTATGAGGGTTTCCAGATCCAGAGTGTACCTGAAATTTTGGAGCATTTTCAGCCCAAACGGACCTCACCATCATGTCCAAAGTGCCCAAAAACCCCAAAATTGACTATCAAATCGTCAAAATCAAACACAGTGACTCTGGGAGGTAATTTTTTTTCATTTCTAGGTCGTACGCCCTGGTACGACACACAATCTAAGAATTGTTTTTAAAAATACCAAAGTTAATGGGTACCACCGTCAGTTAACCGCTAGCGGTTAGCCTAGCCGCCAAGCTTAACTCCAAACCCTTTTGGAGGAGTTTTGGTATTTTGGGCATAACTTTTGCGTCCAAACTCGGATTTTCGAAAATGAAATATCATTGAAAAGCTGGTTCCGAGAAATACCAGTGGTGCAGTTTATTTTTTAGTTTTTTTTCTGTTTAGCTACATTTATTGCTGTTTGAAGTCAGATATTCATTTATGGCTTCTGAGCTCATAACTTTTTTCCATGATCTTTGATTTTCGTCTTCTTTGCAGTGTTGGAAAGGTATTGAGGAGCTCTATTTTTCTGTCCATGCACTTTTTTTTGTATCTATCCTAGGTTGGTCGTTATTCCAGATGTGTCCAAATGGGTGTTATGGAGATTACTTAGATGTTTTAGCAATTCGAAAGGTGAAACTTGAATATTTGCACTTCATTTCAGTATCACATCATCTTATTTTTTGTTTATGCACATTAGCATTCTCTCTTTTAACTATCATTAGGTTATTGTAATAAATGAACTAAGATAAAGTTCCATCAAGGGGGTTTCTTGCATAATAATCTTATTAGAGTGTGCATGCACTTTGATCTTCATCTTGATTTGTTAGCAACTCATATGGGTTATCTAGTTTCTTAGTTTCTTTTGGCCACAGTCTTGCTTTAGCTTGACACATATCAGATTCACATTGGTTCACACTTTAGATTGAGAGCTTATGGTTATTGATCTGCATTGGTTCAGATCCTTCTCAGTTTGAGGGCCATGTTTTTATGGTTAATGTTCCAGAGTATTTATGGTACTCATTCCCATGGAAGAGTTTTGGTCTCAGTTTGGCATCGACATCAAGATACACAGTTTCCAAATTTTGTCATCATATCTTCTACTGTTGCTTCATAGATTCTAGGGTTGTTCTAGTTTGTGAGTTTTCTAGTGTTTCATGGCATCAGGTCTGATGTCACATTATTATGATTCTGATTTAGTTTCTTGTAGACAAAAGTATCTTTCCTTGCTTGTCAGATTGCGGTTCCAGTGTTACTCTGCAGTGTTCTTCCAGTGCTTCTTTGCAACAGTCATCTCATTGTAGGGGGGTTTTGTCCCACTAGGTTTTCCTTCTCTACCTCATTATTGCAGCATGCTTTCTTGCATTCATCTTAGTTTTAGGTGCATGCTTTGTTAGCCCTAAGTTGCACTTATGGGGGGTGTTAGTGTAATTAATATTTAATTGCACTTGCATAACTTTACTTAGGTAATTATTTAATTCCTAGGTTTATTATTCTCGTCTTTATCTTATTGAGCTATATTGTTGCTCAAGATAAGATTAGGGTTATGCATATTTTCTTTTATAAAGCGAATCATATCTTGTAATTATGAATTCCTAAATAATAATATTTTGCACATCTTTTGCAAAGCTTTGCTTTTTCTGATTTTCTCTTATATGGAAGGCTTTTCTAGTTTGCATTTAAGATCTTGGTTTCTAACAAATATCACTCTTTTTTTCACCAAGTTTCAAGGCCATGAAGAGGGATTCATCATTTGAATCATCATTATCCTCATCTTCTGAGGAATAACTACTCTCTTTGGAATAGAGACTCCTTTTGAACTTCTTCCTTTTGTTGCTATCTTTTGATTCTTTAAAAGGATATTTAGAAGAAAAATGACCAATTATTCCATAATTGAAGCACTTGAAAGGTAACTTATCTTTGTATTTTTTGGTGCCATTCTTCAATATTCTCACAAATTTCACTTCTACCTCATCAAAGTCAACATTCTAATTTGTTGTTTTATCTTCTACCTTTTTACTGACTTTGAATGATGCTTCCTTCTTTGGATTGTCTTTGTTGAACTCTCTCATTTCAAAGGTTGTGAGAGCACCAAAAAATTGATCTGTTGAATACTTATCCAAGTCCTTAGATTTATCAATACCAGATACATTATGACTATAAGCTTTAGGGAGAGATCTCATAACCTTCTTCACAATCTCATCTTCTTTCACTTCTCCACCAAGACCTCTGATTCCAGTAACCATTTCATCCACTTGGAGCATGTAACTAGCAATATCTTCATCCTCTATCATCCTTAAGGTCTCAAATTTTATTTTAAATTTTTGCATCTTAACTTATTTCACTTTATTATCTCCTTCATAAAATTTTCTAAGCTTTTTTGAGACGTCCTTACCAAAATTGCAATTCATCACCTTCAAATTTTTTGAATTAGCTTTAACCCATTCGTGATAGCACTCTTTTCCTTGGAATTGTTCTCATACAACTTAATCTTTGTTGTATATATTGGATGAACAATAGGAGTAGTGTAACCATATTTGACAGATTACCAAACACCAAACCCTAAAGAGTTTAGATGGCCTTACATTCTTACTTTCCAAAAGGTATAGTTGGTTCCATCAAACCTAGGTACCAATTGTTGAACACACTCAGATACTGAGAGGGGGGTGAATCATTATCTTCAAAACTTAAACCCTTCAACACAATGCAATTTCAAATTTTTAAAAAGATCAACAACCTTTAAACAGATCAACAACCCTTAATCAAATCAGCAACAATGAAAGATAAAGAAATGAACACATACGCACAAGATAATGAAAAAATATGCGTGGAAAACCCAAGAAGGGAAAAACCATGGTGAAAATCCTCACAATATATGAAGCTCATTGCTTATAGCATTATAATTTTTTTTAAGGCTCGCTGCCTAAGGAAGCTCACTACTCCCTAAAAGACTTCCAAGATAAGGTACACAATCTTAGGGAAAGATACAAAGGACTTGTAAGATGAGGCACAAAACCCTAGGGCAAGATACAAAGGACTTGTAGGTTGAGGCACACAAACCCAGGGAAAGATACAAGGACTTGCTACAGTGACTCGCTATCTTATAGTAGGATACATGAAAACTTGAGATTACAACATATGTCAAAAATAAACTTTAATAATTGAGGCATTGATGTGCATCTGACCTATATTTTCTATAAATCACATTACTTGCTACATCATTCCATTCTCATGCACCACCATTCAACTTGAAACTAGTTTTTTCTTCCATTTATATCCTCTGAAAGTAAAGAAAACAACAAATTAGGTCAATTAGAATAGGATACAAACAATAACCAAAACAAGTCATCCCAGAAACATATTTGTGATGCAATTGGTCCTATCCAAGAGATATAGAGGACTATCAACTTATTGCATCTTCCAATGTGATCCCAAACAACATACACAATGGCACACATCATCCCAAGTTGACAACAAGGAAACACAGAAGAAATGTGTAGCATATTACTAGTTGCCCCAAAAACATACTTTCAATTGAATTTACTCAATACGGTTCTCAACAATATAGGGAAGGACCTAAAATTAACTTAACATAGCTTCAAATTTTGGTGAAGACCCCCAAGAACATAGTGCAAGCAAGAGAACAAGCTATGTCGGCTAGACATCCACAAATTACCTAGAAAACCAATTCAAAAGAATATGTGGCACCAAAGAGATCAACCATTGATGTGTGAACCACAAAGGGATGTTCCATGAACATTCAACAACAGTTCTATATACTTCTTTCATACTTTCATACCACAAATAGCTAGTGCAATCCAAACATAAACATTTAATACTTCATGTTGAAAGCCCAGAAGACATAGCCATGAGGTAGAAAATTAAAAAACCAACTTGTGGTATGCTTCATCTCATGAAAGAAAAATTGAGACACTATACAAACACTAGAAGCATGTACACCAAGCTGCAAGAACATAAACAACAATATGGAGAAATACAGAGCATTTTTTGGACTAGTCCTGACAAGCAACCAAACTGCCAACCCACTGTAATTACCAAAAACCTCCTTGGTAACACAAGTGACCTGAAAAGATAAGAGTGCAACATCCACAGAACCAAAGCACTAAATCCCAAACCACAAGACCATATCTTCAAAGGCGGAGGAATGCAGAGTATTCTCCCAAAACTCTTCAAAGCAACTTCTTGTAGTTAAGAAACTTTCACCAACATCCAAACCATAACTTCCTTGTAGCAACACATACTTCATTAGGAACAACAAGAGAGAGCATACAACATACTAGAAACAATCAACAAAATCTCTCCAACTTCATCATTACTTAGAATCCTCATCTTAATATATCATCATGATATCATCTCTACTGACAACAAACATACTCAATACTACTTTAATTGACATCAAAAAAGGCATGACATCCAACCATGAACATCAACAAAATCACTGTTAGTATATCATCAATGGCAGCCCAAAGTGTTGACACAAGCATCAATGCCAAACATAGGTAACATATGTGCAACATTGGGGCAGTTTTCATCCCTTATCCTATTTATTTATAAAATCTTAACAAGTAGTCATTATTTGTATGAGTTTACTATTTAATGTATTGAAACTTAACTCTTTTAAAAGATCCCCTTTACACCACATCTATAAATTGATTATTTAGAATTTGTTTAAAAAAATCATGTTTATCATCATTAAAATAGTATATCATGAAAAGAAATTCAGACTAGGGCATAGGCTACCTTAAACATTTTTTTCTTCCATTAAATTTTTTATTCTATATCTACATGTTGAATTCCATCAAAATTTTCCACCTCTACTAAATTATGAAAAACAAATTTATCCATCACTACAACCTAGGGATAATTATTCTCTATAACTTCTAACTCTACATATAATCATTCCTCCAATAACTTCACAACATCAATCTCATTTGAAACCTTCTCACAAAAAATAAAAAATATCACCAATGACCTTGGATTCCAATGAGAGTAACTTATAATTCCATGTTTAGGTTACTCTAACAATGGTACCCAATTTTTCTATTAAGGGGATATCCTTCTCCACTACTAGGAAAATTATGAATTTTGTGTAGCAACTGAAGACTCAATAGGGCTCGCTAAGTTCATTAGATATAATATGTGAGATATGAAACCTTATATTTAAATTCTCCTTTTGTCACCTTATCTCTATTAATATTTTTTATCAATAAATTGATGGTGACTTTCCAACCTTTTGAACCTCATCCATTGATTGCTTATCTAGAGAAATTGTAGTTACTTGGTAATTAGAGGATCACATTTCTTTGTATTACCTATCCATGAAAAAGGATGATAATTTTGTCTTACCTTACTTCTTGTGTATCGATATTAATATATAATCGCACTATAGGCACCTTTAAATAAGGACATGATTGATTATAATAGAGGCTAGCTATTATAAATTATTGGTTACACAATTTTCCACTACATTTTCCATAGAATTTGATCAAACCATATTAAAATTATTTTTGAAGATAACTCTCCTTGATGTGTTTTATCCTGTTTATCATTCCTTATTTGAGACATGCTTTGAAGGGAACTTATGGCCTTCAAGATATTTTTGTGTGAGGCCCTAGTTAGGTGTCCTCTTGGGAGAAGTAATAATATTCCTTTTGGGAGAAGGAGTGGGAGATCTATCTAGTGATGACATAGAATTTCTCTTAGGAGAACATGTAGGTGATACTCTTGGAGAAGTTTTCTAAGATTTCACATGTGAGATAATATTACTAGATGGTGAACCATTGAAGGAGGATTAGGAGTGGGTGAATGTAGTGGAAATGGCATGAGAAGAGAAGGAATAGGAGGAAGTTTCTTAGGAGACCTTTAAGGCAATGGAGAAGGTCCCCTCCTCTCATGATTTCCTTTCTTTGAAGGGGGAGAAGGAACATTCATAAGAATTTGTTTAGCTTGTGAGGTGGAAGGAAGACTAGAAATAGAAGTAGTTCTTAGGGCCTCACACAAATCTTATCCTTGTTGGTAATTTCTTGAATATACAAATTTAATTTATGTTCTTTCTTCTCTCTATCTTCTTGCCTCCTCTTCAAAATATTCTAAGTCTTCTATATTCACACATTTAAGGGGTGGATTCGATGCTACTTTTGAAGCTTTTTTTTTGGAAATTATTTCTCATTCACTTTCTTCCCTTGAGATGATTTACCACTTTTCAACTTGATGTTATTTAATTTGAGAGATCCAACCATTATCAACTCCTTTTGTTAACCTTTTTAATTCTCTCCTCAATTCACTTGAATTTCTTTAAATTCCAATTCATCATGGAATTGGTTTCTCAAAATTCTTCTTTTGGTTATAAGATGGATCCAAAGCCTCCCCATCATCATGCACTCCCTTTAGAATTTTGGGAATTTGGAAAACTTTCATTTCATATGTGCTAAGTTGAGAGTGACTTATTATCCTCACTTCATCTTCATTATCATAGTTAGTCCCAAATTTGTCCAACTTCCAAGGTTGATGTTGTAGAAAAATCCCAGTAGTATCTCCATATATGACCTAGAGTTAAAAGAAGCTTATGATTCAAACTTGTGCAATTTACTACAGACATCTCCACTAAAGCTATTTTCACCACATTAAAGGAAGAGTAAGTATTTGCTTATAGAAATAAGATAGTAGATTCCTACTTTATGTTTATTTGAAAAAATATGAAAAAATACCAATTGATGATACAAATCCAACAACATCAATTTATCAATCACATATTTTGGGAGCTTGTGTCGTGACTCTTGAAGGACTCTAATCCTAATATATGTGAAATGAACCAACTACCCAATTCTCCCACAACATTGATAGCTTCTACAAATACACTCTTTGTGCCATCATTTTCAAGTAAGATGAAAGCACCATTAACCCTCCTAAAATATTTTGAAACTTTGTTAGATTTCAAGATGAGGATAGTATTCTCACACCTTAATTAACCTTAAGCCAATATTCTCTTTTGTCTTCCAGCCTACAAATTGTGCTCTCCTTGCTAATGAATATACCAAGTATGAATTCATATAAAACCTTTTGTAATTGTAAACATGAATCAATTGATCATAAAAGCAAACACTAATCAATATTGTCCTACCCGTATTATTTTTTCCTTGTTGGAATCGTAACTACATATTACAACATCCTTCTTTAAAAATCAGTTGCATTCGCTTTCAAAAATAATAATAATATCATTTACATTATGAAAATCAAATATATGGAGGCTCTTGGATATCCATAACATAGGCCTTTTTGAACCAATTCTTATCAATTGACCGAGAACATTGATTACAATGGATCTTGTTTAATGAGCAACGTTTCTTGTGTAAAGTAACACAGATTGTGATGAATATATAGACCAAAAAATATTAAAAGCTAGAAAAGGTTCTTTACGCAGGAAACGTAATCTCATTACTCCTTTTCACGTTTCCTAATATCTGCCGACTTCGGAGTTCCTATCGAATGCTACAATAATTTTATAAAACTAGACAATGCACAGCTGACATCAGGGATTACCTCATTGTTTGTCGATGTTTCTATGGTGACATAAGCCAGATGACGTCATCTAAAGTCAGTGGCGCTACCGCCAAAGTACTTCCTAGTATGATTACCATTACTTCTAGAAATATGCTGCATAATACAATGACTGTAGATTAGGTATGACGTGGAGAAATGTGTCTAAAGAACTTTGGTTTTGGTCCAAAATATTGTTTGATTTTTGGCAATAAAATCTACACCTTCACCCAGTTTTAGAGTAGTTCTAGTGGTTATATTGTCGGAAGCTATTGTAGGGAAGAAGAACTTGGAAAGGTATGTTTTTGTAACATGTTTATTAGCCATTTGACTTCTAACATGATTGTCTTTTTGTGTTTTCCCATATCATGTGGTATTAAGGTAGCAAGTATTATTTGAGAAATTTTATTTGAATTACCACGGATCTATGGTGAGTTACATGAACTTGGTGGGCATTAAACTCTTAGTTTTCTTTATTAGAAATCATTATAATTGCATTTTAAATCATTTGGGTTCCCATGTGAATGTTTAGATAGTTATACGGTTATGTGAGATTACCAATTACCATTTTGTCAACTAAACTATATCTCATTGATACAAGGTCAAAGAGGAGTAGAAAGAAAGTGAATACTCATTGTGAAGATTTAATTGGCTAATTGAATACTCTTATTATTGTATTGAGATAAATAGTGCATTGAAGGGCTCTTTGGGAATGGAAGGGTTAAGTGGAGATAAGGGAAGTTGCATTGTTGATTGTACAAACTTATAAGAACTTTTAAATGGTAGACTCTCTTTGTAGTAGCACTAAAAAAGTGTGAGAAGCTAAGTGCATACTCTTCTCAAGAGTTTTTCTACCTTTTTGGTTTTCTCTAGAAGAACTATTATATTATGTGACCACATTTAATATTTTTCAATGCTTTGCTAATTATTTTATTGATGTGAATGAGATATACTATCTAACTAGTTCACATAGCAAGTCCTATTCACACATGTTCACATGTTAATTTTACTTATGGATTTAGGAATCTTTCTAGAAGCCACTAGTAGACATGTGATCTTATCTTATCTTAAGTTGTCTCATGACATAAGATTAAGACACTTGTCACAATCTTGTCTCATCATGTCTCTCAATCTTTCCTATATAAAGCAAGGCATCATGTGCATTATGTAATATAGGGGTACTACTACCTTTGATCCATTATTGATCATTGTACATTATTGCATCCATAATCAAGCATAATCAAGAAAAATATCCTCTTTCTCTACTCTCGTGTGGAAGGCTATCTTTGATGCTACAGGTGATCTTAGGGTATCAAAGATCACTAACAAATCTTATAATTTTAACTATATCATTATCTTTCTTATGTACATTAATACTCTTGCATGTGATATAGAAGCTTTAGAGTAGTTTTGTTTAGAGTGTAAATAGTGATAACATTAAAAAACTATTTAGAATATACCATTAGGATTACCATTCTAATTATTTATAGTTTAAATGGTTTCAAATCCTAAATTTTGGTTTTAGATTAGAATTATGGATATTTTATTCAATATGCAAGGTCAATTCATAGTGAGAATCTAGTTCCTTATGAAACTAAAATGAGAATAAGGTAGTGGATTGGGGATACAAGATAAATGGCTAGAGACGAAGAGGAGGAAGGTGAAATCCATTTCAAAATAATTGAAGATGATGTAGTTAGAATATTTTATTTAGTGAGAAAGATAGATTAGATTAAAAAAATTATGCAAACCTTGACTTAAAATTTGAGAATTTCTAAGCACAAGGAATAAGAAAAAATGGTGATGACTAAAGTAGAAAAAGGAGATTCATCCACATAGAGAATATATTTTTAAGATTGAAGTAAATTTTGATATACAACCATATTATAAAGAGATTATCATCAAGATGTTTGATTGGTGGATACCCTAAATGTAAATGTACTTTATCCTTAATCATCTTACCCCTCATTAGTAAATTTCATTTTCAAGGTTTAAGGTATCAAGAAATGATCTCACATGACATGAAAGGTATGAATTATCCCTTCAAGGTAAAAAATGTGCTCGCATTTTGAACAAGGAAAATATTATGAAGCTTATAAATAGTATATTTAACCCATATTTTATGAGGAAGACTAAGATATTGAATGACACTAATTCTAGAAAATCAAGGACAAAGTTTATATGACTGTACTAGTGAGTTATAGAAAAAGGTTTAAATTAAATTTTAAATATCTATCATAGAGATTCATGCACTCATGAAGTATATAGTTTATTTTTAGAAACCTAAATGCATTATTTTTCATGAAAAATCCTCAATATATTGATTAGACATGTGGTTTGGTCTAGTATGTGGATTTAGGAGTAAAATGAAATAAATTTAAAAGTAGTAAGGATATCAAAAGAATGTGGATAATGGTGCAGGAGCATCCAAGGGTACAAAGCAATCTTGCATCCCCAAAATATTTTGTTTTAATTTTTCTTTTTCTTGTGTGGTTTCTTATTGCAGGCAACCTTTTAGCACCTAATTTGGGCACTCTTGGGGGCATAGAAAAATTATTTTTTTAATTTGGTTAAGTATATGAATGTTTAAATATTATCTTTGGGTAAAAATTGGAGCCAAATTGTTATAACCAATATTTTATTTATTGGATCAATATATATAGTTTGGTGATTTTGTTAGCTGCGCATTTAATGTGCTTAAAATGTCAAAATATGTAAATTAGAAAACCCAACACCCAAGTTGGGTAATGTAAATTATGTAATATTTGAAAATATACCAAAAGGGAATATAGGGGTCCATGCACAACCTAGAACCAGTAAGTATGCCATGTTTATGGCAGGGGGTTATAGGTGGAGTGATGACCATCATGTATAGGAGTTACAAAATGATTACTAGATTCTTATCATGCATGAATGAGGAATCCAATGTCTCATTTTGGAGGAATTATTTATATGTTTATTACTAAAATTGAATACTAAAATCCAACATCCAACTATGATGAAGAGAAAATTTGAAGAAAAATGAAAGAAAAGCTTATGGGTTTTGAAAAAAATTACCAATGAAGTCAACTAGGGCGCCATGAGTGAACCAACATGATTTTATTTTTTATATTTTTGTTGTTGCAAAAGGTGGGAGGGTTCTTGAGTTTAATTTCCAGAGGGTTAAAGTAGTGAAGCAGGAGGAAGAAGTTGTGGAGAACAAACCCAACAATGTAAGTTGAAGTTTTTCCAAGAATTTTGAGGTGGTTATCTAGAACTTGTTGTGGATGATCTAATTTTAGCTTTGTTTTTATTTTGTATTACATAGTAAAGATTTGGTAATTTTAATTTTTCAAGTTTGTAAAGAAGATTTAATTTGCACATCGAATTTGATGATGAAAACTTGTTAAAATCCGAATCATTCCTTCAAGTGGTCAATTGCAAGTTCTTTCTAGTTGTTGTATGAGGATGCATTTTGTTGCATGGATTTTTGGATGGGTTGTTATACAAATCCATACATCCTTGTACTGCATCAAATTTTTTCAAAGAAAGTTGATCATCTAGGAGGTGTTGCAACAGTGAGTAAGTTATTTTCTTCGATGTGTAGAGAGAAAATTGAAGGATTTATGGTTGTTGAAATGTGTGCGTGTGATTTTTGTTGTGGATATGAAAGAGGACATGTTCCTTATCCTCTAATAGAGGTTAAGGCTAGGTAGACGGTGCACAAGAGAGAGGTGTTTCTTTCAAAAACGTTTTTTGAGTAGAGGATAAACGAGAGAGAGAGAGAGATTTGCAAGGAGTACTTGTAACTATAGAGGGACTTGTGACTCTCTAAAAATGACTTTAAAAATAAGAGAAGATGGGCCATTGGAAGACCTATGAGAATGTTATTTTGGGAAGAGTATTGGGAAAAAGTGAGAGAAAATAAGCTCATTGCAAAGTTGAAGAAGATATAAGTAAGATTGGATTCCCTTGAGGAAAGCTTGGGAATGAAGAAGACTATAGTTGTGGAAGCTCAAAAAAAAGATGAAGTTAAAATACATTGTTTGTTTCATAACAAGTTTGCAAGTAATGATTTGTGTGCATGTAATGAAGAAAGAAAAGAAGTTGTAATATAGGACAAAAAAGGGAAGAAAGAGGAAAAGCAAAGGTTTGGAAAAGAGGACAACAAAAAGAAGAATGTTGAAGTGAAGTGTTACAACCCTATGGTGAAAACGGAATGGAGATAAATTCATGTGGG
>VDFB02373365.1:301372181-301394716 GCA_007258455.2 Sequoia sempervirens | reverse complement strand
TAACATAAGTACTAGTGTATGTAGGAATACAGGTGAGGGTTGTGGAAGGAGGAATGAAATTTCCACCTTGGCTTTGAGTATACCCCAAAGCTTGAGCACAACTTGTCATGGGAGGGATGTTTGTATCAACAATATGAGCTAGAATTCACACAATCTCTATTCCATGTTCATTTTCAAGCATTTTCCTCATGCTATTTAAAGTACGAATGACACTACTAGTCATGTTTTCAAAAGTCACAAAGTGTCGCAATTTCTCTATTTCTTCATCTATCCTTCTTATATTCTCTTGTAGGAATGTTTCAACATCATGCATACTATTTGTAGGTGGGGAAGCAATTGGAAATGAGGTATGAAGACTATGATCTACAGAGGGTTGATTATCAACACTATTAGTAAAAGAGTTGGAGAACCCAAGTGAAAGGTAGAAAATTGTTGTTGACTATGGTTTAGGACATAGAACAACAATCTTCTACACTCTCATTCAAGGAAACCCTAGAGATCTCAATCCAAGGATGAAGTAGGAGAGAGAGATCTTGCAATAGGGTGTCCTAGGATAGGATTAGAGACTAAATGAGGGTTCACCACTAAGCTAAGGCTTGGATAGACAAGATATGAAAATGACATGCAAAACCTAACTAGATGACCTAGAGAATTAAATTGAAATATGGAATGACAAACTAAGAATGAACAGAGGTGCACCTGGAGGAAAGATGTGATAAAAAAAGGCTCCAAAACCCTAAAATATTGACTCTTAATGCTCATTGGGACTCATAGACCAATTGCAGCATATGGGTCCTAGGTGGGTCCTGAAGAGCTAAAAATTTGGAATCT
Source organism: Sequoia sempervirens (assembly GCA_007258455.2). NCBI lineage: Eukaryota > Viridiplantae > Streptophyta > Pinopsida > Cupressales > Cupressaceae > Sequoia > Sequoia sempervirens. The sequence continues at coordinate 301,393,885 of VDFB02373365.1, read as the reverse complement.
AGAGTTGCAAACTGAGAGGAACAAAACCCAAAAATTGTTCCCTGAAACCCTAACTAGGACTCATACACCCATACTATCACGAAGTGTCTCATTTTGTCACTAAGTGTCCCAAGAGTAGAATCTTGAACTAAAACTTTGCAAGCCTTTGAATATGGATCAAATAAGCACTTTCCCATTGATTTCATGCAACTTGGATAGATATTTTTCCCTAGATCCGAGTTTCCATGAGCCTTGACAACTTTGACAACATTTGCAACTTTGTCATTTAGGTACTTTTGAAGGATTAAAATCCACTTTTCTTCAGCCTATAAACCTGCAATGACACATTAAAGAGAGGAAAACTTTTTTATTGTTAGGAAATAGGGGTTTTCCTTGGTCAAACCCCTTTTAGGCAATTAAACCAAATGATGAGATAATGGAATAAGGACATGGAACATGAAATGTGGAACATGAAACATGAACAATGATACCTTGAATGATGTCTTGTAAATATGCAATGTAACATAAAATTTCCATGAATAATGTATATCTAGATATTGAAATAATTGTAAAACAATGCTTAATCTTGGATCTTGAATGCTACATCACAACACTAGCTCAACAACATGCTTGATGCTTGATGACCTTGACATGATAATAGATTTTAAATTTCTGCAACAAATGATGAAGAATTTTTCCCTTGAATGCCTTATAAATTCTCCTGTAAACTCCCTTGACACTCTTGTGAAGTCTTGCAATCATAAAATTGCTATTAGGAATGCTCTCTTGAAAGTCTTATGTGAAAATGAGTGAAATAACCTTGTATTTATACTTGTTTATGCTAAATTTTCTAAAATTACAACACTACAAGCTGACATTAGATCTAGGGGGATAAAATACCACCAAGAATTTGAATTAAATTTTATTTTGGGCCAAACGGGACTCATACGCTAGAAGTGGCGTATGAGTCTCATTAGGCTTAACTATGGGACACATTTTTTTAAAAATGCTTAGAAATAATGTAATATCAAGATTGGGGCCCCAAAACTTAGGTGGGACTCATATGCCCAAAGTGTACTATGAGTCCTAGATCACTAAATCTAGGACACACAACTTAGAAACACCTGAATTATGATTGGATGCTGGTTTATGTTGAGATTATCCTCAGAAAGATGCATTAATTAAGGCTCGTGGATACAAAATTATGCCAATTAAGGCATAAAGAAGCCCAATTTATTAATGAAACCCTAGATTAGTGTGAAAGTGTGGTACAAAACTTTACAACACCCTAAATAAGGCATAATTAAGTTCATTTAGTTTACAATGTCCCAAAACTTAATGTGAAGGTGTAAATAAATACACTTTACAACATTAAATTGAGACAAAATTAGGTCAATTTAGCTTAAAAGGGCCTTAAATCCAATGTGAATATGTAAAACACATTACATCAATAGATCAAGGAAACATTAGGTCCATTTCAATGTTAACCATTCCTAGATCAAGTGTGAAAATGTAAACGACAAAATTTTTTGACACTACATTTAGCCCCCACTTTAGTGAGAGGATGAGATTGCTTCAAACTCACACTAAAGTAGACATTCAAGAGGGGTCCAAGTGTACCAATGTGGATGGTCTAGCATGAAAAAGATCAAGGGGGTATCCAAGCCCCCAAGATCCAAGATCCTACATCAACCCAACATAAGTACAAAGGGACACACACAAAGTGTACGATATGCAACAAAACAAGATACACAAACATGCAATGTCAAAGACATAAAGAAGAAAGGAAAACAAAATAAAAAGAGGTGGATCAATACTTGACCATTTTTCCATCACGATGTGGATTAGATCTAGGATGTTTGTCCAAATATGCATGCTCACTTTGATGCAATGAAACATTGGGTTGTCTAATGGGTGAGTATCAAAAAAGGCGGCTTAGTGAGAAAGTCATGTCTTTGTATTGGCTTCTCAACATATAATGAGAATGTCATGCCCATGTTTAGGCCTCTCATCATACGTTAACCATGGAAAAGCTATACCTCCTAATAACTTTGAAAATACGCCACATAATAATGAACTTAGAGCTTCATGAGGCAAGCAAAGCTTCATATGCTAGAAACTCATGAACAACCAAGATGGCACCATAGGCAAGTAAAGTGTGTTATGCAAGGTGGCCATATAACTGATATTGTAAATGTGAAATAGTGTAAGGCTCATTCGAAGGGATTTTTCTTGGTTCATGTAAGGTATTTTCTTAGGGGACATCATGCCTAATGTCTCCAAGAGAGGACAAGTCAAAGAAATATCACACTGTTAGAGGAAATCAAGCCCAATGACACCACCAAGAAAAGGACGCATCGCAAGAAGAAAGAAAATCACATAGTGAAACATGAGTGTCAATGTATGTCCCCACTTTAAAGTAGTTGCTAACACCATTATTGTGAGAAATTTCTTTAAAGTAGAAAACATGAGATCTTACTCGAAAATCCCTATGCCAAGTCATATTTTTTTGAATACTTCATCATGGAAAGGGGCTGCATAACTTAGTACATCACATGCAAACCACTTAAGGCATGTCGTCCACATCCCAAGATTTCTCTCATATGTACATGAAAGGTTGTCAACTAGCCAAAATATACAAGGAAAAGTGACATACAAGGACAAGGCTACTTAACCCCTTGCCCCCACTTAGTGTAGGACAAGGATGAGCCAAAATGATTGATCAGAGACATAATAGAATAGAAATCAGTATCGATTAGAGTAACTAGGTACCTCAACATAAGGAAGGGCACCACATTCCTTAAGATTTTGGATTCTATCACTTAAAGCCTTACATTCATTAGTAGAATCACCATGAACTCTATGATATGCACAAAATGAAAGCTTGAGTAGAATTTCTTTCTTGTTCTTGGAGGGAGGGTTATCAAACAATCTTGGAGGATCCTCGACAAGATACTTTCTTGATCAATCATATAAGATGTTCCTTTATTTTATGACAAAGATATATCTTGCTTAGTACAAGATTTCAAACTTACATAAGACTCTTTAGATTGAGATTACTCTTCTTTAAAGGAAGGTGTAAAATCTAACGAATTTGAATTATTAATTTTTTGTGTGATGAAATTGATATTAAGTGAGAATCTCTTTATTTCTTTCATTTCTTGCAAAGGATAATAACCAAGACCACTATTGTCTATGAGTTTAGGATGCACTAATGTTAAAGTTGGCTTACATGAATCTTTTATAATAGTGTTGATATTAAGTGAAGGCTTGTTAATTTCTTTTGAGGGAAAATAACCAAGAACTCTAGTCTTTTCTTGCATGTGAGGCTTTGTAGAGACACAAATACCTTGTTATCTAGCACCACACCCTTTTCCACTATACCCAAGTTGCTTCATGAGTTCATAACCTTTTACATTCAGCTTTTTCATTTCTTTTGGATTCGGTGGTTGTTTATAATAGGCTTCATCAAAGTTTGTTGTGTAATTTTCTTGGTCTTCTAAAGTGGTTGAGGTGGATTCTTTTGAAGGGTATTCAAAATTTTGAGTTGGAATTACTGCTTTTTCTTTTCCTTTTTCAAATTATTTGTCTATGATCTCATATTCACCCATGAATGATGTGAAATCTAAGGAACCCCCATCATCTTCTAATAGCTTTGTGACTTCTTCAATATTCTTTTCTAGGTATTTTTGTTGTATGGGTTCTATTGTTTTAGTTGGTGTCAATGTTTTCAAAAGATTTTCCTTGTTCTTCTCAATTTTTAAACAACTGTTTGGTTTAGGATCAACATCAATTATGTACACTTTGTTATTGTAGATGTATTTTATTTTACGATAGAGGGTAGAAGGCACCTCATTCATTGCATGAATCCATGGCCTTCCTAAAAGAAGATTATATGAAATATCATGAGGCATAACATGGATTGGTGTTTCTAATGTGGCCTTTCCAATTTTAATAGGAAAAGTGATCACACCAACCGATTGTTTTCCTACATTATCAAATCCACAAATAAATAAACAATTAGGTTGAATTTTTTATTTATCCATACCAAGCCTATTCAAAAGGTTTATGCTACACACATTAAGAGTGGAGCCATTTTCGACAAGGGTTCACTTTATTCCAATTATTTTGTATATATCTAATATCATGAAAGCATCATATTGCTTTTGCACTTTCAAAGGATGGAGCTCGCATTGGTGAAAAAAAATGTCAACATTTATTCCTTGAATCATGGCTGATATGTCATTCAATTGCACATTAGAATGGATAGGAATTTGTTGTAAAAGACTTTGAATCATGTTACGGTAATGAGGGGAGGGTTGAATAAGGTCCCATAATGATATCTTAGCAGGAGTGTTCTTAATCTTTTCAAGAAGATCATATAGTTCCTTTCCACTTTTTGAGGGAAAACAAGGGGGGCCTAGTAAGATAGGGTTAGGAAGTGGGAGAGATGTTGAAGGTTTTTGTCTTGGTTGTGGATTTTTTCTAATGTTATATGTATGAGAAATGGTATTATAACTCAATTGTTGTGAAACATTATTCTTAGGTGGGTAAAGGATAATTTTAGGTTTTTTTTCAGTTGAAGGTTTGTGTGAAGGTAGGTAAAGGATGAGTTGAGGTTGAATAATATTAACGTCCCTTAGTGAAAGAGATTCTAATATTAATGTCCCTTAGTGAAAGAGAGTCTAATATTAACGTCCCTTAGTGAAGGAGAGTCCAATTGGTGCATAGAGTAATTAGAAAATTACCTTGTTTCATATCTAAAAATTTCATTTCATTTTAAGTCATTGCATTGCAAATTTTTTTTTTTTCATCATAGAATGTTTTCTTTCAAATGATGTGGCTTTGATTTGGTTAAAAATGGATTGCATAAATACAACATTCCCTCTTATGAATTCAATTTTTATTGCAACAATGAAGTCATTAAGAAACATGTTAGTCATATTCAAACCATGGATGTAATTCTTCACATTACATTACCCATTGGTGAGAATAGTAGTGTAGACAATCATCACACTCATACTTGCTCTTCTTTTGATACCTCCACTATTAGTGACGAAGGTATCTTGGTGAAGGAGGTTACAAGTCTTGAGAATCTTGATTTTCCATCTCCTCATTCCCCTTTGGAAGATGTTAGACAACCAAAACATGAGATAATAGACACATTTATAAATATCCCCTTACCTAGTCTCCATAACCATGATAATCAAACTTTTCCATCTCCTAATATCCCTCCTCAATATAAAGAGGATAGGTTGGTGTTAGAACAAATCCCTATTAAGAATCATGAAACCCTTGATCCCCCCTTCCCTAATGCTCCTCCCATTTGGGAAAATCTATTTGCAAACCATAGTGGTCCTTCTCTTGATGCCTCCCCCACTTATGATGAGGCTACTTTACCCTTGGATGAACATATTACAAGATCTCTTTTTAGAGTAGATAATATGTAAAAAGAGAATGATACCTTAAAGACAATGGACACTCAACTAACACCTTCTCATAATCATCCCCCTCTTAATAATCCCATCATTGATCATTCCCTATTGGCGATGAAGTCATTTTGGGAGAACCAAGCCTTACTTGTAAAGAACATGTGGCTTGTTGTTCTCCTAAACACTCTCCTTCTAGGGAGAATATCATGGTGCTAGAAAAAAAACAATAATAAGACATATTCCTTAAATAAAAAGGTGATTCTAGATTTCCCTTTATTAGAGATACTTCAAACCAAGACTACTGAGGTTATGAATGTGCAAGTGTCCATTAGATCCCCCTTGATCAATGGACCTCATACATACCTCGTGGGACATCCTAATAACCCTCTAATTCTCTACCCACCTTCACACAAACAACAAACTGAAAATAAACCTGAACTTATCCTTTACCCTCCTCAGCATAATGGTCCACATCAAATGAGTCATAATACCATTGCTCATATGTATAACACTTGAAACAATCCACAACCACCACAACCAACCACAACACCCCTACCCTTTCCTAACCCCATCATCCCTAATCCTATCTTACCAGGACCTCCTAGTGGAAAGGAATACAATCTTGTTGAGAAAATTAGGAATACTCCTACTAAGATATCCTTATGGGACCTTATTCAAGCCTCCCCTCACTATTACAACATGATCCAAATAGCCTTACAACAAGTTCTTGTCCCTTCTAATGTGCCACTAAATGATATAGAAACCATGATCCAAGGACTACACACTAACATTATTTTCCACCAAAGTGAACTCCCCTCTTTGGATGTGCAAAAAAAAAATGAAGCTTTCATGATCATAGCACAATACAAACAAAAAGGGATAAAGATAAATGTTTAAATACTAATTTTTCCCTCAATGTGTGTAGTGTGAGCCTTCTAGATAGGCTTGGCATTGATCCATCAACCATTCGCCCTGATTGTTTCTCTATTAAGGAATTTGACAATGTCGAAAATAAACCACTAGGGATGATCATTATACCTCTTACCGTTCGAGTGGCCACCCTGAATACACCAATCCATGTTATGCCTTATGAAATTTCATGTAATCTTATCTTAGGAAGACAATGGATTCATGCAATGAGAGGTGTGCTTTCCACTCTTCATCACAAAATGAAATACATCTACAACAACACAATCCACACAATTGACACTAATCTTGAACTTGATAGTGTCCTACAAATTGAAAAAAATAAAGAAAATTCCTTAAACACATCAACATGAACTACACCAGTGGAACCCATACAAAAAAATAACAAAGAACAAGATATTGAAAAAGTCACACAACTATTAGAAGATGATTGGGGTTCCTTGGATTTCAAACATGAATTCATGGGCGAGTACAAGATCATACAAAAAGATTAAAATAAGGAAAATGAAAGAGTATATGACCCTTTGAAAGCATCCACCTCAACCACTTTATACAATGAAATACACTACATGGCCACCTTTGACAATGCTTATCAACATCCACCAACCAATCAAAAATAAATGAAAAAGCTTTATGGAAAGGATATGAGCTTATTAAACAACTTGGCTATAATGGAAAAGGATTTGGTGCTAACAAACAAGGTATCCACAACCCTATCAATCCTATCACTCAAAAAACAACCCATGGTCTTGGTAATTTCCCTTTGATATAAATTTCCAACCCTTCACTCAACATCAGCAATCTCGCCCAATATACTCCTAAATATTCCTTAACAGTAGTCCATCCTGAACTCATCGACACTAGTGGTCTTTGTCATTCTTCTTTTCCAACAATCAAAAAAACACCTACACCTTCACTTAATTTCAATTTCATCTCACAAGACACTAATGATTTGAATCTGATAGACTTTCCCTCCTCCTATAAGAGAGAACAAAATCTCACAATCTTGAGAAAATTGTGTAAGTATGACATCTAATACTAAGCAAGATGTATCTTTGATGAAAACCACAAGACCACCTTCTACCATTGATCAAGAGGGTATCTTTTCGAGACTCCTCCAAGATCACTTGATCACCCTCCCTCCCAGAACTCGTAAGAAATGTTATTACAAGACTTCATTTTGTGCCTATCATAGAGTTCATGGTCACTCCACTAATGAATGTAATGCTTTGAGTCATAAAATAAAAAAAAATTAGGAGTTTGGTATGATTCCCTCTGTGGGGGCACCTAATTCCTCTAATTGATACTGCTTTTCACTCTACCATTTCATCAATCATTTCAGCTCACCTTTTTCCTACACTCAGTGGGGGACAAGGGGTTTTAGTAGCCTTTTCCTCGTATGTCACTTGTCATTGCCTCCTTCGGCTAGTTGTTAACTTTTCATGAACATATAAGATTGAGCTTGGAATGTGGGTGATATGCCTTAAGTTGGATCGAATGTGAAATACTTCCCTTTTTCATGACGTAGCTTATCGGAAACATATGACTTGGCATAGGGCTTTCTGAATAAGCTTATTGGAAACATATGATGTAGCCTATCAGAAACATATGCTTTTAAGTGGGGGGCATACATCACCACTCACATTTCATTGTGTGATTTTATTTTTCTCGTGATTCCCTCTCTTGGACACATTTGGCACAATTTTCTCCAAGATGAGACCTTGCACTTGTCCTTTCTTAGAAACAAGATGAGAACTTTCACTTATCCTCTCTTTGAGACATTAAGCAAGATGTTCCCTAAGATGAGAAATCGCACGAACTAAGCAAAATCCCTTTGAACATTCCTTACACTATCTTGCATTAACAATGTCTATGAGTGTCAAGCATATGAATTTTTTCTTGCTCCATAGAGTTCAAAAATAATTTTCCTTTGTGGCGCCTTATTAAAGTTATCAGGAGGTATAACTTTGGTGTGGTTGAGCAAGAAGCCCATTTTGAGGCACAAATTTCCCCATAGCCACCTATGTTTTTGTGAGCGCATACCAACTAGCGTATGTTTCTAACCTTTTGGGCCTTCTCACCTAGTGGACTGCCAATATTTTTGTTGCCCCAAAGTGAGTATGGATTTTATTTTGGACAAACAACCTAGATCTGATCCACAACTAGCTAGACAAACAATTGAAGCTTGATCCACCCTTTTCATTTTCATCTTTATTTTCTTTCTCATTCTTGTTATTGCATGATTGTGTATCTTGGTGGTTGGACTTAAGATCTTGGATCCTGGGGCTTGAATTCCTCTTGATCTATGTTTTCCCTTGTCATTTGCATCTATACACTCAGATCTCTCTTGAATGTCTACTTTAGTGTGAGTTTGAACTAAGCTCATTCTCTCACTAAAGTGGGGGATAAATGTACTATAGAAAAAAGGAAACTTGCTTTATTTGGGGAATAATTGATGACAAATGGGTAAGTGCACCAATCTATGACACAAATTTGGTGTGAAATTGTAAAAATTTGCAAAAAATGGCCGAAATTGGCCATTTGACACACACCAAATGAAAAATCAAAAATAAAAGCACAAAACTGATTTCAAACCCTCATTTGTCTTCAACCCATGACTTGGCTTGGAGGATTGGAGGTCTACAACTCGCATTCACCAAATATCATCCATTATTTGCATCATTATCCTGCTATCTTTCATGAGGATGCCACTAACATGTCAGAGACGTCGAAGGTTGTGAAGAGGTATGTATTTTTATTAAATTTATTTTGAATTTGACTTAGAATGTAGATTGAAATAGGTTTTTATAATAAAATTTTGTCCTAATTATCAGTGAATGAATCTCCCCTTGAAACTTTGAGAATTCATAGTTGGGTATGTGCAGGATCATCATGGAAAAAGCAGGCCCTTAAGTGGCAAAAAAATCAAAAAAATTAGAGTTAGGCAACTTGATGTAAAAATAAGAATAAGTTATCTATATTATTTAAAAAATATGTAATAATAGAATCTGTTGCAAATTGAATTTAGTTTCTAAACTACTAGGTTTGTTTAAAAAAGAAAATATCTATTTGGTGAAAATTTGAAATTTCAATGCAATAGTACTTAAATTTCAGGGAAAAAACAAGAAGTAGGTATCTGTCTGACCACCCTAACCACAATAAAATGATAATATTTTTTTTATAATATTTTAGATATAAGTAGAGGACTCATGTCCCGATGTGATGCATATTTTTTTGTAATTTTTTTCCAAGTAATTTTAATTATGATTTTTTTATTACAACTTTTAAAAAATATAAAAACTCGTATGTCTGGCCACCTTAACTTGGTCAAAACTTTATGAAATTCAATTTTTATTTTTTTAATCCTATAATATGTGAAGCATATAATGTGATGCATGGTTTGGATTCAAAAAATGTGATACTGCTTGAAAGCTATAGATGTTTTTTCAATTAGCATATCAATCAGGACTTTAGTCATAATTCGAATAGAAAATGAATAATAATTACTTATTAAATTCAAAGTAAGGCATAATTTATATTGGTGGAAAGCTAAGAATCTCCTCTAAAAACCCTTTTCATTTCATCAATTTTGGGTAAGAAAAAATTTGTCAACCACATACCCATCATATTGCCACTTTTTGGCCCATCATGATCCTGCACATACCCAATCACCCCCTCAAGAAGAGCCTCCTATTCAAGAACAACCTGAAACCCATCCATAAATTCATAGGAATCCTTAAGGAACACAACAAAATATTCTAAATCAAATTGAAAACAATAAGAGAGACATTGAACAATTAATTGGAAGATTAACCGAGCATGTTGAAACCCACCCTTATAGGAGAGGGATTGTTGAATCATTGAAGTCAATTGCATCTCATGTAGGAGAAATGAGCAAGAAAATATTTTTTTGGGAAAATAAGAGGCATGAGATGAGACAATATTATGCTAGAGGTTTGTCATATGAAGATGTTAAAAAACAAAAAATTAGCAAAGTTGACTTGTGTGCCCTATTTAAAACCCGAAAACCAACACACCTTTGTCTCATACATGCAAGAGGTTCCCCATCCATTGGTGCCACCAAGAGTTAATTAAATTTTTTTTTGGGAGCAGTGGTGGATGGTATTTGACCAACCTCCATGCAATAACCATGAGGTACCACAATACTTTTTGAGGAAACTCTATTGTGAGTTTATCCTCAATAAGATGCCAAATTATTTTGACTTCTTAGACTTTCAAGGTAGAGGTGGGGGCTCCGCACATGATAGATCTGCTGCATGATGTAATCTACAGTTGGCACCGAGACCCTTGGCTAGACCCATGGTGGAGCATGTCATCATTCCTTCCATTGTTAAGGATAGTGTAGAGGTTGACACACTGGAGTCAATTGGCTCACTCAACCAGACCATTTTACAATGTGCAAGGCCTCTAGTAGAGCCTGATGTGGATGAGACATGTAGGCCCCGAGCTCCACCCCACCATTGTGGCACTTGTGGTGTAGTTTGCATGTATGATTATCATATTGATCAAGATGTAGCTACACAACCTACATCAGTTGCAGAGGCGATGGATTTCATAGATGATTTGCTGAATGATACATATGGCATTGACAATCAGGTAAAATTTAGCAAGTTCATTTAATGTTGTTTATTAAATTATATTTTGAAATTTAAGAATAAGTAAATTAGTAGAATTTCAATTTGATGAAATTTTAGGGTCGGAGTGTTCATGAGATGTGCCCCATTCCTACAAAACCTTATTCATTCTCGATATTGAGTCCACAAGTATGCAACTAGTATTAAAGATATTATTATTGCATTTGAACAGTTGAATTTTATATTTGAATGTTTGTCTCATAACATGCTTTGGATTTCAAAAAATTTCCTAGTGGACCTTCAACCTCCACACCTTGCAATTCATTTCCTCAAGGACCTTACACTCAAGTAGCCTTTATTCAATATTGATGTTGTAAAACAATGTTAGCTAGTTTTCATAATTTTGCATATACAAATCTAAAAATTTGATGAGAAACGCAAACATTGCATTTGTATTCCTTGACTTTGTCACATTATCTTCTCCTAATTCACTTTGTGTTCCTTTATTCCTTCCTAATCCCATCCCATTAAAATTTAATAGTTAACTCTACCATTTACTCTTTCATTTACCATTTGCAGATGTTGACATCTGACAACCCTAGTGATGTTGGTGGCATGATGTACCACAAAGTTGTTGCAACAATAGCCAGTTCTGATCCATTGAGGTATGCAACAAATTAGTCAATTTGACATTATATTTTCTCTTTTATGGTCTATTATAGAAAATTTTGATGACACTTTTGTGTAGCTTAATTTCTATCTTGATGGTTGCTACAGGTGGTTGTCACTCCAGATTGTGGATGTGGTAATGATGTAAATGTGAATGATGACTATATGTATCCAATAAGTGATTATATTTTGTTATATTTCATTCCATAATTCATTTTTTGTGTATTAACATCTTTACATTTTATTGTATCAATTGAAGGTCCAGAGTGAAGAGAGGAGAACTAGCGAACATGTTTGAAAGACCAAAGAACCAATAGTCACTCCATCTAGCAAAATTTTGAAGGCAACACGAGATCTATTTCCTTCCCCTAGAGGGAAATGATTGTATTAGGGTCATTTGTTGTATGCCTATGTGGAATTTTGGAACATATGTTTTGTACAAGTGATATATACGTGACATTTTATGTACATAATATGGATCTTTTTACTAAGCCTCTATGGATTTTTTGGATATATTCTATATACTTTTATCAATATATATCATTGTATACCTTACGAATTTTTGATTAAAAACATCTTATTTTGCTACAGCCATTCTTGAATGATGTTATCATGTATATTGTATGAATAATATGCTTGAATGTTGTAGGCATGGATTTTGTTTACATCTAATGCTTAATTAATTACTATTGATTTCTCAATAAGCTCCATCTAAAGCATATTGTGTAAATAAGCTCCATTCCTGGTGGTTTGTATCCTTTGGAATGCTTCAATTACTTGTGCCTCACTTATTTATATGTATGCTTCACTTATTCACATGTATACTTCACGTATAGTTTGTTTAATCACTTTTATGATTCATGCTTCCAATGTATAGCAACAAAAATCTTTTGGGAAAAAATGGACAAACCAAAAGTATAAGGGTTTTTTTTAAAGTTGGGAAAAAATAATAGTTAAAAAAACATAAAAATTTGTAGAACAAGAGATAAAATCAATTTATTTTGAAATTGAAAGGTATTTCCATAGCATATATAGATATAGAGAGAAAATAAAATAAAGATTTTAACTAATGAATTGTAAAAAATATTTTTTTGTAGTTTATATTCATATCGTTGATTACATTTTATTGCACATATTTCAAAGTTAAAGCATTACTTCACACTGCATAACTAATAAATAGATGCTGATAGATGACAAAATTTCAATTACAATATAGTTTTTACAAATTCAACCTAAGCAGTTATGCAATTACTTCACATTGCATAACTTATAAGTAGGAGCAACTTCCAATTGAATTTTATTATCATGGCATTCTATGAGGCCATATTTCTTTGACGTATTTTATCAAATAGTTCATTTAATAGTAACATCATGCTAAAGTTTGTAGTCATTTTGCACTTCAAACTCTTAAGGGATTTAGCTAGTTGAACGTAGCTCAGAGTGATTCAACGCATTTGGGTGCAAAAGAGGACCATGCCTAGCGTAAAAATACCCATTCACATGCGTTGGAACTGTTAGTTTGGTCGTACGAGTTGAAGAACGAAAGATGCACCACTTTGCAACTTTGCACTACTTGCATTTCACAACTTTTTCCCCAAGATAAATCTTTCTGCCATAGGAAAACACCTCCAAGATAGAAAAAACTGAGAGAGGTTATTTTAGAGAGGCATAACACAATCCTATAGGCTCTGATGAGAAGTTTCTACGTGTCACGGTGTCCAAGTATCGTCATACTGAAGTTTGCAGCCATTTTGCACTTCAGACTCTTAAGGGATTCAACTGGTTGAACGTAGCTCAAAGCAATTCAACATGTTTGGTTGTGAAAGAGGACCATTCCTAGCATAAAAATACCCACTCAGATGTGTTGGAACAGTTAGTTTGGTCGTACGAGTTGCAAAACGAAAGTTGCACCACTTTGCAACTTTGCACTACTTGCATTTGACAACTTTTTCCCAAGAGAAATATTGCCGCCACAGGAAAAAACCTATGATATAGTGAAAACTGAGAGAGCCTATTTTTGAGGGGCATAACAGGATCCCATAGGATCATATGAGAAGTTTCTAAGCCTCACGGTGTCTGAGTAACATCATGCTGAAGTTTGCAGTCATTTTGCACTTCAGACTCTTAAGGGATTTAGCCTGTTGAACGTAGCTCAAAGCGATTCAACATGTTTGGGTGCGAAATAAAACCATTCCTAGCATAAACATACCCAATTAGATGTGTTAGAATAGTTAGTTTGGTCGTACGAGTTGTAAAACGAAAGTTGCACCACTTTGCAACTTTGCACTACTTGCATTTGACAACTTTCTCCCCAAGAGAAATCTCGTCGCCATAGGAAAAAACCTCCAAGATATAAAAAAATGAGAGAGGTTCTTTTAGAGGGTCACAACATGATCCCATATGCTCTAACGAGAAGTTTCTAAGTCTCACAGTGTCTGAGTAACGTCATGCTAAAGTTTGTAGTCATTTTGCACTTCAGACTCTTAAGGGATTTAGCCAGTTGAACGTAGCTCAGAGTGGTTCAGTGCATTTGGGTGCAAAATAGGACCATTTATAGCATAAACGTACCCACTCATATGTGTTGGAATAGTTATTTTGGTCATACGAGTTGTAAAATGAAAGTTGGACCACTTTGCAACTTTGCACTACTTGCATTTGACAACTTTTTCCCCAAGAGAAATTTTGCCACCATAGAAGAAAACCTCTGAGATAGTGAAAAATAAGAAATTTTATTGTAGAGGGGCACAACATGATCCCATAGGTTCTGACAAGAAGTTTCTAAGCCTCACGGTGTCCGAGTAATGTCATTCTAAAGTTTGCAGCCATTTTGCACTTTAGACTCTTAAGGGATTCAATAGACTAGGAGGCTCAAACTCAATCAAATTGAAAAATTTCCTTGAAGAGTAATCTAACAAGATTAAAATGGTCTTTTAAATCAATTGAAACAAGCTTGCAATTTAGACAAATATCAAAAGAACCATTTCTCAATTTCACCCATGAATCCTAGTAGTAGTGCAAACTCAGTTTTTGGCCTTTTACTCAAATACTCTCCAAGACACCTGACAAAAATATGATGGTTTTAAACACCCATTTTAGAGTTTTAACACATATCCCAAAGTTATAAATAAGTATTTTGGACCAACCTCCTAAAATCACCCCTTCTACACTGGCCTAATTAGGTCGATTGGGCCTAAATTACAAAGCAACATATCTTTAAACTTCTCACAGGCCCTTGAAACCTTGGGGCAGAATTTCCTATGCCCTCAAACCTAAAAAAATACAATTTTGTTCTTAGGGTTAACCCTTCCAACATAGAAAACCATAAAATCCTCAATTTCATGCCAAACCAAGAGGGTTTATTCAAAATCCCACTTGCACAACCTCCCAGACCATGCCACTGACTCAAAAATGTGTATTCTAACCCCTATGTGCTCAAAAGTTGAAAAAAACTCCACACTCTCATTGATTTTCACAAACCCTAGGTTGAGGGCTCCATTTTCATGTGTTTTTTTAACAAAAATCAATAGGACAGCAAGCTTATCTCCTTTGTTCCTTCCCCACAACTCTAATCATGCAACCTACAACTCAATCAAACTCCATAGGGCCCATTACACTAGTAACAATAGATACAATCGGTGTAAGGGCCCTTTAAGACATGTTTTTTATCACAAAACCCTCAAAAGGGTGCTCTCAGCCTGTCATAGAAAAACATTGATTTCTTCAAAAAATATTTATTAAATCTTTATGAAAAATAAGGCTAACAAAATCCTCCGTGAGAAATGAAACTTTGCATACCAAATGTCAATCTGTACGGATCGTATAGGTCTGGAAAATGTGAAAGAAACACAAAAAAATGAAGAAAACTCATAATTTTCTTATTGCCGATACCTTAAACTTTGAGCCAACATTACAAATGGTGTCCTCATTCCCTTTTAAAGGCTTCTCCTCTTCAACCAATTACCAATTTCCCTCCCAACTAAAATTTAAACCACTTATGTCCATTGGAGATCACAATTTCATCTTTTACACAATTTAATAACATCATTACATGCTTTGCAATGTTTTCTCTTTTTGACCCTTTTAATCACCTAACCTATTACAATGGGTCTAATGAGACCTTATTCACCTAAAAACCATGTCTTATTCAAGAAAACAGTATACTACCACCCTTTCCACAAGTTCTTGTTCGCAGGTTTTCCCTTATATTTTTTCAAATGAACATTGGTGGCGACGATAAGGTTCGAGTATTGAAGAATCTTCTGATGCATGTTGAAGTCCTCAAAAAAACAAACTGCAACATTCTTAACTGGGTACCTTCTAAGCCATGTTCTAGTAATAACCACCGAAACTGTAAGATATTCTATGTTTTTTCCATCTATAACTGGGGCCTCCAAATTATTTTTGGCCTCGATACAAGGACACAGGTAATAATTTGTACCCTCTTCATTGTCTTCATCTGCAATCACTGCATATACATACCCTACATTGATATGTTCATCTTGTTATATGTACTTAATGAACATCAAAATAAAACCTGAAAGTAAGATATATTACATGGTTCTACAAGGTCCGATACATGATCAAATTCAACAGATGATTGCATCTTCGTGATTTGTAGAGTTGTTAGGAGCTGATAAGTGTCAAGTGGGGTTAGACTTCTTACAGACCATTTTTCAACCCACTCTATTGACTCACAATCATTCCATGCTTGAAGTGTACATCCAGAAAAAAAGCATGCCATCTTTCACGTACGGATAGTCCATGTACCTGCATTGGAGCTTCTAAAAGAGTGTAGCTTGCTTGATCCTATTAGTATACAAAAATCCTCATTTTTTACAATGTTAGTATCATCTACTAAATGAAAAAAATATACAAACTAAAGAATTACCTTGACTACCTGGACCCATTGCATGATTGCACCACTCAACAATTGATCTTGCATCTATCAACTTTACACTATCTTTGTACTTTAACTCTTCTCATGCTAGGGCTCTTTTGATACATGCACCCATTCCATCATGCTCCCCCTTTCCATGCCTGGCCTCTGAGAAGTTCCACATATATTGAACAACACTGATCCTATGCGTCCTGCTCAACCAGTAAAACATTCTGGAATTCTTGAATTGCGATGTACAGTTATTTGACCATATGATATGTTGACTGAATGATATGCCCCTGCTAGCTAGATCAACATAGAACATCTGAAAGCAACCTTGCACAAA
The DNA here is from genome assembly GCA_007258455.2 of Sequoia sempervirens. NCBI lineage: Eukaryota > Viridiplantae > Streptophyta > Pinopsida > Cupressales > Cupressaceae > Sequoia > Sequoia sempervirens. The sequence continues at coordinate 301,377,061 of VDFB02373365.1, read as the reverse complement.
CTTGGTAGAATGTGTGTGATCATCACTAATGTAAAAGCGATACTCCCTCAATACTTTCCTTTTATCCTCTGTACTATCATTTGCATGAATGAATGCTATATGCACAAATATAGCAACCTGTGTGGAGTTGAAGTACTATGATTGCACCTCATTTTTTGGCTATAGTGTGTAGTTCTCCATGAAGTCGAACACTGAAATGATGCTATGAAGTGGAAACGTGTCCTTGCATAACTTGAACTGTGAGTCCAACCATTGATCTCTATGTGTATGCCTTGCATACTCATAGACCACCTAATCATGGAAAATGAAAATAAACTTATATAATGAAATCTTATCACTGACCAATTCACACTTCTTTACTTCTTTCCCATCTTTTAGACTGTAGGCCACTGTCTTGTATTTTCCAAATTCAAAAATTTTGTCTCCAATTGTGTGTGTACTAGCCATGTGTTGGAAAATTGGAAAATGTTGCATTCCACCACAATGATGACATGTGCCATCCAAACATGACTTGTAAAAAATTTGACCATCCTCTCTTTCACATAAAATGGAAGATAAGAATTCCCTTGAGGATTTGGGTGGAGCCCTTATGTTACATTCCTACAAAACATTGTCAATATGCATATCTACACATATACATCGATAAACATCATAATGGTTAGAAAACTCAATATGTACTCTACAACAACAAGTAGTGAATGTGTGATTTATTTTGAAATAAAAATGCTTTAGCATTTCAAAATACCTTTGACATATTTTAATTTTAGGAAACTTTTGTACAAAATCAACAAAAAATTGAGTTGAGTGGTATCCAAATAATGCTTTGGATGTGGCTCATGGATTTTACTACCAATTCTCCTTCTTACAAGATCTCTTTGATTAGGAGAGGTCCTTGTGTTATCCTTCCAATAATCTACTATTAAAGATCTCAAGCCTTGAGAAATTCTTTTATCTTTTCATGGCACTCTACCCGAGAATGCCCATAACTCATAGCTATTTGGTTCCTCCAATATTTCACACCTTCCTTTGGCTCTCATTAGAGATGATCTACTTATTTTCAAAGAATTACTTGTCTTTGTAAGTTTCACCTTGTTCCTTGTTTGATTACTTAACAGTGTTGTTGTCATCAAACATCTTGTGGCACAACTATATCCTTCATGTGTGAGGTAGAACCCACACTCTCATATCCACTCATCAAGTTCTTTACAATGAAATTTTCACTTGAGTCATTCGAAACTCTCAGCCCAAGAGCCTTCATGGTGGGCCTAAATTTGAGTTACCTCATCATTTCAACAAATAGTTGGCATCTTCCACCCTCACTTAGCTTCTCAAAAAAAAAACTCCATATCCTTTATGCAGCTCTTTGACATGTATGTTTTGACATATTATCGGTCATCCATTTCAAAAAATTGGAATCAATATCAATATAAAATCTAGGTTTTCTATGCAAAACTCTAGGAGTTCTCAAATGTAAATTTGTGTCAACATTAGGAATGTCAACAACATCGGGGATAGATCGCATACCTTCAATTGGAGGTGCAATTGATGTTGTACCTCCAACTTGAGATGTCATTTGTGGAGTGACTTAAAATAGAGGCGTGTTTGCTGATGTACTTTCAAAATGCAATGTTGTTGATGGTGTGTCTTCAACTATAGGTGTGATTTTTGATGTACTTGGAAGACCACATTTTGTTGTTGGTGTGTCTTCAACTAGAGATGTGCATTGAACTTCACCTATGTTTGATGATGTGCCTCCAGCTTGGGGATCCATTTGTGTCCTTCCACAAACTTTTTCCATTCGTACCCTTTGTTTTTCCAATTGTACATCTCTCTTAGATTGCATGAGAATTTTTGGTTCTATGGGCTACAATTATTTTGCTTCACGAGCTACAATTTTTTATTCTCTTCTCCTTGCACTTTTTACTGCACATTCTTCCAGTGTTAGAGGCTTTGTTCGTTTCCTTGGCATGAAATTGAATATTGAATATTCACAATCACACATACATCAAAAGTAAGTAATGCATTTTATGAAACATATTGATAACACTGATTACATTGCATTTTATTGAACACACCAAAGCATCTTATGAAAGAAGGCAACGAGTTGTTTGGAATTATCAAACATGTCTATATGCTCCAACATTTTTCATACATAAATCTACCATGGAAGAACGATTAATTTGATGAATGAATGGAAAATTTAATTAAACCAACTATGTCTTGAGTCACTTGAAATTATCTAAGCACATGATGAAGGTGAATTCTTTATGGCACAAAAAAATTAATAGAAAATTGCACATTAACATTGATGAAAGCTTTTAGGTTTTCCAAATTAGTTCTTAATAAAAATTTTCCCACAACCATTAATAATAATGAATTTAATGTTAAATTCTATGTGTAACAATGAAGATTAATAAAATCATCAAATGAATGGTCTATAAATTGTAAAAACAAAACAAAAAAACTTTTGTTAAGATGAATTTGTTTATCTAAGCATGCTGGAAATGGACTACTATAAGTAATGCAAATAGAATTCATAAGAAAATTTGTGTTAAGTTGATGTTGTTTATATAATTTTAAACATGAATTCATCTAAATTATGTCATGGTTTTCATTTTTTTCTTCAAATTCATAAAAAATAAACTTTGTTATGCAACTCTCATCTAATTCAATGTTGAATTCTATGTCCAATTGTTATGATAAATAAAATCATTAAAGGAATTTAGATTATTGTGAAAAATAAACAAACATACTAAATATAAACATTTCAATATTACCAAAAATGAATATTATACCTGAGATAATGTAAAATGATGTAGAAACTTCAAAATGTCTTCATCTGCATTGTCTGGATGCAAATTGGTGGCAAAAAGGTGATGGATCAAGCATAGATTGGTACAACAGGGAGTCAATTGCATAAAAAAGAGGTTTCTCTATTGAATTAAGTGTTTAACCAGACAAAAGGAAAAGCATGTGGACCAAAATCACGGGGTGAACTCCTATTTTACCATTTCAAGGTAAAAACACATTTGGCATTCGCCAAATTTGGCGAGCACCAAATGTGGTTCTTTGAAATGCTTTCACAATATCAATAGGAAGGGAGTGAGACTTGAGATAGAGGGAGAGGGGATATGAGTGAGAGATATTAGTCCTAGTAGTGTGGTAGGGACCTAAGATTGATAGACACTTGAGAGGGATAGAGAGTTATCTAGTTAGGATGGGGGGAAAGACCTCACAATGGGAGAGGGGTTGGAGTGAAATAGATTTTTCTACCCTCTACCCTTAAACTGTAACCGTAAACCCTTAAACCCTCAACCCTATAAACCTCAACTCTCTCACTCTCTCAAACCTCTACCCTCAATCCTAAAACCCTTGAAGCCCTAAACCTTAAACCCTCTACCCCTCAGCCCTTAAACCATAAACCATAAACCCTAAAACCCTAAAACCATCCCCCCTCTCTCTCGCCCCTACCTGCCTCTTATGGAAGCCCTAAGCCCCTAAAAATTTCCTAACAGATTCTCTCAACCCCTCTGTAAAACCCTAAAACCATCAACCCCCACCTTCTCTCTTAACCCTCTACCCCTTGCCATTTTTACCTCTACCATTTTGCCCTTATTTTTATTTATTTATTTTTAGGCTTCTGGCCCTCTGCCTTCTGCCATCCTGAATCTGCCCTCAGCCTTTGAACGATGTCTTTTTATCCCTGAATTTGTCTCCCTAGGCCCTGGATTTTTCTGAAGCCCTTTTTAATTTTTAATCTCTGCCCTTCTGAATTTGAATTCATTCCTTTTGAACGATATCTGCCCGTTTCTTTATCTGAATCTTTTTTAATTTTTTTATTTTTATTTTATAATCTTTTTCCATTTTATTTTTCGACCCTCTGCCCTTGCCTCACCCTCCACCCTCAACCCTCTTTAACTCCCTAGGCCCTCGGCCTCGGCCCTCAGCCTCGGCCAAGGCCAGCCAATTTAAACCCTCCATTTCTGTCTCTGCCCTTAAGGCCATAGGCCCTAAACCCTAAGACCCTAAAAACCCTAGGCCACCCCCTTAAACCCCAAGTCCCCTCTAACACTCTTTAAACCTCTCCGTGGGGCCCCTACACCCTTTCTAGCCCCTAAACCAAACTCCTCACCTCCATCAACCCTTCTCTCTAACCCTCTGCCTTCTGCCTATTAACCTTTCACTTTCAATTTTATACTCTCTAATTCTCGCTTCTGCCTACCTAACTCCTTTCTACTCGAACTCGATTCCTTTAATCCCATTTTTTATCAATTCTGATGACCCTTTTAATTCATTTGGCCCTAATTTTTATTTTTCTGATTTTAATCTCTGACTCAATTGAGCCTCATGAATCTTAATCTCGAGATTTTTTGACATGATTTCTGAATTTTACAGGAATGAATTGAATTTTAGGTGCTTGAATTTTGGATCTGGAGCCGATGGGACTTTTTAATTTTTATTTTAATTTTAATTTTTATTTTAATTTTAATTCGGCCCTCTTTAATTTTAATTTTCCTAACCCTCTCACTTTAACCCCACCTTTATACCCTAATCCCACCTCCCATCCCCACCCTCTACCTCGTGCCTCCTCCCTTCTCCACCTCAACCTCTTTAAATGCCCTTTAACCCTGCCCCTAGACCCTTAGCCCTCTCCGTTTGTCTCCTCTGCCCTTCCCTCATCTTGAGCCTACTATCTACCTCGAACCATGATCCCCACTTTGTTTAAACTCGCCCTTGAATTACCACTCAGCCTCCTTTTCTTTAACCTCAACCCCTCAGCCCTCCTTTATTTATCTTCTCTCTACTCGAACGATAATCCCTATAACCTTACTTTTAACCGAATTCTATTTATTTAATTCCTAAACCATCCCCCTCTGCCT